>JARQOD010000353.1:0-162680 GCA_033576555.1 Oophaga sylvatica
TCATTATGGTCTCCAATATCTCCATTTATTCCAGCTCTCAAGTTCTCCTTGATAGCTGCATCTGTATACTCAGAACCCGCCGGATTCTTCTCTTCCACCACATTCTGCATCTCATCTGAGCTCCCGTGTGTCTGCAGCGGCAACGGAGTGACACACCGCTTTTCCCATTTGTTGGGACGTGGCTCCGATGTAGACTCCATGAAAGTGCGCTTGAGCTCACCAATGCCAGCCTGATGTCTCAAAATCTCATCTTGTGATTTATCCAGATCCTTGGTATCACTCGGGAACACTGCTGGGGCTCCGGGCGCCGAACTTCCAGCCTGAGCTTCACGAGTTGCAGCTACTGATCCGGACCGTAACCTGTCCACGCCGCTGTCTTCGGCAAAAAACAGATTCCTGGACAGAGTCAGCCCCCATATCTTCAGTCTTGTTCCTCACAACTTCACTTGAGACCTCAGCTTCTGATGAGGCATCTGGCTTGGTGACCACCACTTCCATGGCTTTTTCCACCTCTGCAGCATTACCTTCAGAGTCCTGGGCATGATGCAGCTCCATACCATACATTGATAACTTCTCATCTTCAACAGCATCCACTTGTGCTGTGTTCAGTTTCAGAGTCCTGCCTTTAAAGCTCAGCTCTCCTCCTTTCACCTTAGTCTTCGCCAGGGAACCGGCCAACTGTAAAACATCTTCATATGCCATCTTCTGTCCGGCTGTAAGGTCAGCATCAGCTTTCTTCTCAGGACTCTCAACCTCCTCTGCTACCATGCCTTCCTCATTTGCACTGGTTGCTTTATGGTCATCAGATGATTCACTATCACTACCACTATCCCTGTCTGACCCTTTTTCTCAGCCACATCTGGCTCACTTTCAGGGTTATACACTTCATTCTCATTCACATCCTGCTCACTTTCAGGGTTATACACTTCATTTTCATTCACATCCTGCTCACTGTCAGGGTTATACAATTCATTCTCATTCACATCTTGATCTGGAACCTTAGTTAACATGTCATCCACAACATTAACTTCACCATCTGGTCCCTCAAGTATGTGACTATGTGACAACCCCAGCACTATACTTTTATATAGCTCAGGTACTAGGAGCTGGCTCACGACCTCTCCCTGGACTTCAGTGTCCCTATACAACAGGTGAGTGTTTATGGCAACATGAGGTAACCTCTCCTCAGAGCCAGGCTCTTGGGAAACCTCATTTAGAACATTTATATTTTCCTGGGCCGTTTTAAGAGAGGGGTCTCGCCACTGCTCACTCTCAAAATTGTCACAGGACACAGGTAAGTCAGGGACACTCGGTTCCCGAGAACCACCATCCTCGTCTCCCAACATCACCTGCAAAGGAATTTCATCACTATCACAGTCATCATTATTATCAATATCATTATCATGATTATGATCAGTATCATCATCACTATCATGATCATCATCATTATCATTATCAGCATCAGCATCATTATCATGGGCATCATCATTATCATGATCATCATCATCATTATCGTTATCATCATCATCATCATCATTATCACATAAGTTTAACGGCCCACTAGCATTGTGTTCCCCCCTCGGGACTGCGCACCCTCAATAGGAGCTTCATCACACTGTCCATCAGAAACATTTTTCCCCCAGAGATCCTTAGATCGGGGAAAGTCATTACCCAATATAACGGTTGCACCAGGTTCTTCACTACCCCACTTCACATGAAACCTCCCCGCGTTTGGGGATCAAGTCCACGACAGTCTCTGGGTAGACTTTGGTGTCTCCATGGACGCACACCACACTCAGGTGCTTATCAGGGAAGAAGTCCCTATCAATCAGGCTGTCACATACGGAAGTCACTGGACTCTCTGAGTCCAAGAGGGCCTGTGCTGGGCAGTCATTTACAACCACCGGGGACACCTGTGGTCCAGTCTCTTCGGCTGAGGTGGACACACACACAGGTTCTGCGCAGAGAGAGAGGGATCTGCCAACATCACAATACATAGGCTCCCCCTCTATTGGACAGTTGGCTGCAATTTCACGACACCTCCAACACTGTCCATCACACTTTTCCACCCACATGTCCCCTCGGGCCTGAACCCGCTTATCAGCATACCCCATGTCCCCAACAGCTGGAACGCTCTTACCGCGAGAGTTCAGCGTCCGGGAACTCTGAAGTGACGACCTCTCAGACGGCTGGTCACGGAGACAGACTTTGCTGGCGAAGGCCTTCTCCATCAGGCTGACCAGACGATTGGCGTCCTGGTGGTCTCCTTGTCCGACCTCTGGCTGTACCTCAGGAGGACATGCTCGGGTGTAGCGGTTCACTATCACCTCTTCAACCATGCCGACACGACGGCCGACGTCAGGCTCCAACCGCTTCTTTACTGCAGGCAACGCAGGTGCCTTTACAACATTACTCGGGTACGAGGTGCTGAGAGCTGCAATCTGCTCCCTCAGCAATCGGTTAAACTCCTGCTGCTGCTGCTGCCAGCTCTGCTGGGCCTGCTGCATGCTCTGCAGGTGTTTCTTAACAAGCTCCTCCATACTGCCGGACTTATCTGTCTCAACCACGGCAGTCTTATGTTGCACATTAACTTGCGCCATTTGTTCAAACAGCGCCTCCATGCTGTCATCCATGCTGTCAGACTTCTCTGTCTCAACAACGGCAGTCTTCACTCAAGACATACACACTCCACAGTCTTTTCCACAGAAAATTCAGCTTTGCTGTGCAGACACTTTTTTTTTTTTTTTCTCTGCAAACTCTATTAGGGCCACTGTCTCTTTAAGACTGCTCCAACAGACTTTTCCTTTGCTGCTGCACACTCCACAGTCTTTTCCACAACAAGTTCAGCTTTGCTGTGCAGACACACTTTTTTTTTTTCTTTTGCAAACTCTATTAGGGCTACTGTCTCTTTAAGACTGCTCCAACAGACATTTCTTTTGCTGACACACTTTTTTTTTCTCTGCTGCTGCTTCAACAGACTTCACCTTTTATTGCTGTCTCTCTCCACTGTGCTGCACGCACATTCCAGCACCAATTGTATCAGCCACTGTGCTGCCCCAGCATTCTCCGCCAATTGTAAGCTTTTCAGGGGATATAGCTCTGAGATCGCCGTCCGGGTAGACGGAATGGCATAGAAACAGTTCATTCAGAGACAGCAGTTCTGGTAAAAACTGGCCGCAACCAGCTTTATTAAAGTCCACAGCAAACAGATAAAACAAATCATAAACATAAGACCTGGGCTTGTCTAGCCACTTACTACACTTAGATAGATTTCCCTATCTATCCGGGTCCCGACTCTAACAGCCTGGGCCAAAACAACACATATGTTCAGCATTTACCAGCATGGAGTTTCACAGAGTCTCCTCCTTGTGTCTGAAGGCACCTTCAACGTCCAGACTTGAGAGAGCTCCCCTCCTATTCAGCAGCTATCCGCATGGATTCTCACAGAGACTACTCCTGTGTCCGGGGTACATCGAGCACCCAGACTGAGACAGCTCATACTCCTGGAGACACCTTCTTGTGCCTGGACTCCTTGTCCAGACTAAGCGAGCTCTCTGACTGTGTTCGCAGACACCTACTTCTGGTCTCCTAATTAACAGCTGAATGGTTTCAGGCCTGAGCTGCAAGTGTGTACTGAATGTAAGGTGTAGTGACCTTTCTCTACCACTAGGTTTACAAAGCCACACATTTCCCTTATACCATACAGCACAGTACCTAGGTGAAATGTACACCCCATTCGACACATATTCCTTCACTGTCTCACAACAGGAAAATGCTTCCTGAGCTTGCGGGGTCCAGGAGAACCTAGACTGTTTCCGGGTAAGTTGGGTGATAGGTGACACTACCTCAGAAAAATTCTTAATGAAACGTCTATAGAAGTTGGCAAACCCGATGAAACGCTGCACCTCCTTCACATTTCTAGGAATTGGCCAATCCTTGATGGCTTGGGTCTTGCTTCCATCCATACTAATCCCTTGCGTAGATAGTACATACCCCAGAAATTGAATTTCGGTCCTATGGAATTCACATTTTTCAAGTTTGATGTAGAGATGGTTTTGTCTTAGGCGTTCTAAGACCATTCTCACATGTCCATGATGTTCCTCTGTGGAGTTAGAAAAAATTAGAATATCATCCAGATAAATCACCACAAATGTATCTAGGAGATCCCTGAAGATATCATTCACGAAGTGTTGGAAAGTGGCTGGGGCGGTACTCAGACCAAAAGGCATAACTAGATATTCAAAGTGTCCATAGCGTGACCTGAAAGCAGTCTTCCATTCATCCCCAGGTCTAATACGGACCAAGTTATAGGCCCCACGGAGATCCAGTTTAGAGAAAATTTTGGCATGCCGCACTCTCTCCAACAATTCAGGGATTAAAGGCAATGGATAACGGTTTCTAATAGTAACCTTATTGAGTTCCCTATAGTCTATGCAGGGTCTCAGAGATCCATCTTTCTTCTTCACAAAGAAGATGGGTGCACCTGCGGGAGATGAAGAGGGGCGTATGAAGCCCTTGGCTAAATTTTCGTCTATATAATCCTTCAAAGCTTTTAGCTCGGGCCCCGCTAGGGGTAGATCTTACCAAAAGGTATCTCGGCTCCAGGCAATAATTCAATTGGACAATCATATGGACGGTGAGGAGGAAGCTGATCAGCGTTCTTCTTGTCACATAAATCCACATAGTCCTGGTATACAGCTGGTAGTTCAGGGACTGACATGGTTCCTTTAGGAACAGAGCAAGCTGAAACTCCTTGACTCATCTGTTTCTCCGGAAAGTGTAATTCCTTGGTCTCCCAGTTAATCGTAGGATTCTGCGCCTGCAGCCATGGTAGCCCTAGAATAATGGGAAAGTGGGAGAAGAGATAAGCATAAAAGACATTTTCTCCTGATGATCTTTACCCATAAGGACCCTCAAAGGCTCTGTTTCTTGATCCACTGGTCCAGAAGTCAGTAGAGAGCCATCCACAGTCTCCATCTGTACTGGAGTAGCCTTCTTCACTGAACGTATCCCCTGTTTCAGAGCAAAGGAGATATCCATAAAATTTCCACTTGCTCCTGAGTCGATCATAGCAGAGCTAGACACCCAGACTGAGTCAACCCAGAGTTTGATGGAAAGGAAGCAATGAGAATTGTTTCTTTTACAACTCAGCTGGGACACCGCTGAGGAACTTAAAAAATTGCAGCATTTATACCGTCATCGTCCCCAGAACTAACAGAGTTTAAGTCCGAGAAATCAAGATCTCTTGCAGCAGATCTCTCTGGAGCCTGAGGCTCGGACATGACAGAGCTCCTCTCGCAACACTCACAGTGAATGACTGCTGCAGTAGTCTTACGAGAACGGCTGGGGCAGTTTATAATGAAGTGCCCTGACTTACCACAGTAGAAACATAGATTTTCCTTTATACGATGTTCTTTGCGTGCATCACTAACCCGTCTTTGTAAAGAGTCCACCTGCATGGGTTCAGGTTCTGGTTCCCTTGTGATCCTACTCAAAGGTTCCTTAGCTGAGGAGGGAGGTAGTAAAAGGTTAGTGCGATTATTTTTGAACCATCTCTCTTGTCTGCGTTCAGTCAGACGAGCATCAATACGGATACAATAGTTAATAAAGTCACCTAACGCAGTGGGAGGGTCGGCACGAGCAAGTTCACCCTTAATCAGTGGAGACAACCCTTTCCGAAAAATAGATTTTTTAGCGGAAGTGTCCCAAGTGGTATCAAGAGCCCATCTCCTGAAATCCAGGGCATATTCGGCTACTGAACGCTTACCTTGGCGCAAAGTTAACATGGCTGCTTCAGCTGTTGCACCTCGATTGGGGTCATCAAACACCTGCCCCATGGCTGAAATAAAAGCATCAAGGTGATTCAAACAATCATCCTCAGTCTCAATCAGAGGGTTTGCCCACATCAAAGCCTTATTGGTAAGCAACATGATTATAGTAAGCACTTTGGATCGTTCAGTGGGAAATTGTGAAGCATGTGCAGAGAAAAATAAATTGCATTGATTAATAAATCCCCTGAATTTCTCACGTTCACCGCCAAAACGAAAAGGAGGTAATTTGGGGATCCCAGAACTTGGGGTTATGGCAGGAGCCTGGGCTCGTTCCTCTAGAGCCTCAATCCTGGCTCGCAATTCCTGGGTAGTCTGTCCAAACACTTGCAAATTATGATTAGTGAGGTCCTGTAGGCTTGCAAAACGGGTTTTTAAAGTCTGTACATCTGAAAGGATTGTATCAGTCACTCCGCAAAGTTCCTTTATGCGGGCCTCCATCTTCCAGATCTTTTAAGGCAGAAATGCTGGAAGGAGAAGAGGAAAGGAAAAAAAAAAAACAAAAAAAACAATAGTGTTTACCTGTGGTAACACTCCAGAGTAAAATTTTAAGGGAATGCGCTCACCTGGAATGGTTGTGAGAAGTCACAACCACTGTCATCACATAAGGTATTAAACGGACATCTGATATCCACAGTCACAGCAGACACGGCTTTTCCAGACCCAGCAGACACTAAACATTGGCTCCTGAATCTTGTCATGTATAGTGTACAGTTCCTATAGCGTCTTGTGCTTGGGTGCGAGGAAAACACAGGAGACATAGGTTGAAATGAAATGACTTGTATTACTTCATACAAGCATGCTGAAAAGTTCACACAGTTTGCAGGAACAGCGACAGGAGACACAGCAGGCCAGAGTAACTTCAAGCACTACAATAAATCTCCAAAGCAGGTTCAGGATCTCTTCTCTGTACCATAATTCCTCTGCAAACATGGATTCACCAAGCAGCAGGTTTCCAGAGTCCAAAAGTGTTCCAAGGTTCCTCAGTAGGGAATAGCTGGAGTACAAGTCCAAGGCTTCCAGGAGTCAGGTCACAGACTGACTGAGGCTTGATTCAGGAGCACTGATTGTTCAGCTGAGGCTGCTTAAGAAGCAAGAGGGAAGAATCAGGGCGGGAACATGAAAACTGGAAACTCCATATTAACTGAGGGCAAGAGCTGCAGAAAGACAGAAAGCAAAATGGCCGACGGAAAACTGAGTTTCAAGGAACATGTCAACAGAGACAAAGAACCTTACACCAGGATAGATCCAGGATCAGGGATTCAGGGAACAAGACACAGCAGGAACAGGGAATCAGCTCTCCAGAGCTGATCGAACTCAGAGCAGGAGCTGAACACACAACCACAAACGGCTAAGTTCAGGAACTCAATGCAGATTCAATGCGAAGCTCTGGCAACGCCCACTAGGGCTGGGGAACTTTATATATGAACTGCTTCACAGCGATAGGCTGGAGCAGTAATTCTAGTACACACCCAATCCTCATAAAAGCAGGACAGGTGTGGGCCGCACCCCCTATGCAGAGCCAGACAGCTCAACACAGAGGAAACCCAACAGTGGCTGCTGCCACACACATAGTAAGTCATGCACCAGTGCAGAGGACTTTGCAACCTACGGATGGTCTCTACAGCAGGCCAGGCACCTGACAGTAGCTGCTGCCACACACGTAGTAAGTCATGCACCACTGCAGGGGACTTTGCAACCTACGGATGGTCTCTACAGCAGGCCAGGCACCTGACAGAAGCTGCTGCCACACACGTAGTAAGTCATGCACCACTGCAGAGGACTTTGCAACCTACGGATGGCTTTTACAGCAGGGCAGGGACCGCACATGCGGGTGGTCATGCAACGCAGTGGAGACACTCACGCAAGTACGGCTACGCAGCAGAGCTGGGAACTGAGCAGCATCCATACAGGTAACAGAACAGTATCCCAGCTGGTTAGGGGAAAGGAGCAAAAGGGTTAAAGCAAAGACATGCAAAGTAACGCTGGAAAACAAAGTACAGATAATACCAGCGTTACAGCCTGTATCTCTAACGTTGTTTAATTCGACATATTGATTTGTAAAGTTCATAGTTATAGACTTGTATAAATAAATATGATGAAGGGCTGTGCTGGGAAGGGGGGATGATGATGATGATAATGAAGGGCTGTTCTGGGATGGGGGGATGATGATGAAGAAGGGCTGTGCTGCGAAAAGGGGATGATGACAATGAAGGACTGTACCGTGAAGGGGTGATGATGCTGATGATGAAGGGCTGTGCGGGGAACGGGGGTATGATGATGGTGAAGGGTTGTGCAGGGAAGGGGGTATGATGATGAAGGGTTGTGCGGGAAGGGAGGTATGATGATGATGATGAAAGGTTGTGCGGCAAAGGGGTGATGATGATGAAGGGCTGTGCAGGTAAGGTGGGATAATGATGATGAAGGGCTGTGTCTGGAAGGGGGGATGATGATGATGAAGGACTGTGCAGGGAAGGGGGATGATGAGGATGAAGGACTGTGCTGTTAAGGTGGAATGATGATGATGATGAAGGGCTGTGTCAGGAAGGGGGGAAGATGATGATGAAGGACTGTGCAGGGAAGGGGGATGATGATGATGATGGACTGTGCACGGAAGGGAGATGATGATGATGATGGACTGTGCCGGTAAGGTGGGATGATGATGTTGATGATGATGAAGGACTGTGTCGGGAAGGGGGGATGATGATGATAGAGTGTCCAGGGAAGGGGGATGATGATGATGATAAAGGGCTGTGCCGGGAAATTGGGATGATGATGATGATGAAGGCCTGTGCCGGAAACGTGGGATGATGTTGAAGGGCTGTGCCAGAAAGGGGGGATGATGATGATGATGAAGGGCTGTGCCAGAAAGGGGGGATGATGATGATGAAGGGCTGTGCCGGGAAGGGGATGATGATGAAGGGATGTGCCAGAAAGGGGGGATGATGATGATGATGATGATGATGAAGGGCTGTGCTGGGAAGGGGATGATGATGATGAAGGGCTGTGCAGGGAAGGGGGATGATGATGATGAAGGGCTATGCTGGGAAGGGGGATAATTTACTGTGATAATGACTTTTGGATTTTCATTGGCTGTAAGCCATAATTATGTACATTAACAGAACTAAATACCTGAAATAGAGCACTGTGTAATGACTATATAATATGAGTTTCACTTTTTGTATTGAAGAACTGAAATGAATTAACTTTTTGATGATATTCTAATTTTGTGAGAAGTACTTGTATCTCTAACGTTGTTCGACGTATTGATTTGTAAAGTTTATTGTTAAAGACTTGTATACATAAATATGATGATGAAGGGCTGTGCTGGGAAGGGTTGATGATGATAATGATAATGAAGGGCTGTGCTGGGATGGGGGATGATGATGATGAAGAAGGGCTGTGTCTGGAAGGGGGGATGATGATGATGAAGGACTGTGCAGGGAAGGGGGATGATGAGGATGAAGGACTGTGCTGTTAAGGTGGAATGATGATGATGATGAAGGGCTGTGTCAGGAAGGGGGGAAGATGATGATGAAGGACTGTGCAGGGAAGGGGGATGATGATGATGATGGACTGTGCACGGAAGGGGGATGATGATGATGATGGACTGTGCCGGTAAGGTGGGATGATGATGTTGATGATGATGAAGGACTGTGTCGGGAAGGGGGGATGATGATGATAGAGTGTCCAGGGAAGGGGGATGATGATGATGATAAAGGGCTGTGCCGGGAAATTGGGATGATGATGATGATGAAGGCCTGTGCCGGAAACGTGGGATGATGTTGAAGGGCTGTGCCAGAAAGGGGGATGATGATGATGATGAAGGGCTGTGCCAGAAAGGGGGGATGATGATGATGAAGGGCTGTGCCGGGAAGGGGATGATGATGAAGGGATGTGCCAGAAAGGGGGGATGATGATGATGATGATGATGATGAAGGGCTGTGCCGGGAAGGGGGATGATGATGATGAAGGGCTGTGCCGGGAAGGGGGGATGATGATGATGAAGGGCTATGCTGGGAAGGGGGATAATTTACTGTGATAATGACTTTTGGATTTTCATTGGCTGTAAGCCATAATTATGTACATTAACAGAACTAAATACCTGAAATAGAGCACTGTGTAATGACTATATAATATGAGTTTCACTTTTTGTATTGAAGAACTGAAATGAATTAACTTTTTGATGATATTCTAATTTTGTGAGAAGTACTTGTATCTCTAACGTTGTTCGACGTATTGATTTGTAAAGTTTATTGTTATAGACTTGTATACATAAATATGATGATGAAGGGCTGTGCTGGGAAGGGTTGATGATGATAATGATAATGAAGGGCTGTGCTGGGATGGGGGGATGATGATGATGAAGAAGGGCTGTGTCTGGAAGGGGGGATGATGATGATGAAGGACTGTGCAGGGAAGGGGGATGATGAGGATGAAGGACTGTGCTGTTAAGGTGGAATGATGATGATGATGAAGGGCTGTGTCAGGAAGGGGGGAAGATGATGATGAAGGACTGTGCAGGGAAGGGGGATGATGATGATGATGGACTGTGCACGGAAGGGGGATGATGATGATGATGGACTGTGCCGGTAAGGTGGGATGATGATGTTGATGATGATGAAGGACTGTGTCGGGAAGGGGGGATGATGATGATAGAGTGTCCAGGGAAGGGGGATGATGATGATGATAAAGGGCTGTGCCGGGAAATTGGGATGATGATGATGATGAAGGCCTGTGCCGGAAACGTGGGATGATGTTGAAGGGCTGTGCCAGAAAGGGGGATGATGATGATGATGAAGGGCTGTGCCAGAAAGGGGGATGATGATGATGAAGGGCTGTGCCGGGAAGGGGGATGATGATGAAGGGATGTGCCAGAAAGGGGGGATGATGATGATGATGATGATGATGAAGGGCTGTGCCGGGAAGGGGGATGATGATGATGAAGGGCTGTGCCGGGAAGGGGGGATGATGATGATGAAGGGCTATGCTGGGAAGGGGATAATTTACTGTGATAATGACTTTTGGATTTTCATTGGCTGTAAGCCATAATTATGTACATTAACAGAACTAAATACCTGAAATAGAGCACTGTGTAATGACTATATAATATGAGTTTCACTTTTTGTATTGAAGAACTGAAATGAATTAACTTTTTGATGATATTCTAATTTTGTGAGAAGTACTTGTATCTCTAACGTTGTTCGACGTATTGATTTGTAAAGTTTATTGTTATAGACTTGTATACATAAATATGATGATGAAGGGCTGTGCTGGGAAGGGTTGATGATGATAATGATAATGAAGGGCTGTGCTGGGATGGGGGGATGATGATGATGAAGAAGGGCTGTGCTAGGAAAGAGGGATGATGGTGAAGGGCTGTGCTGGGAAGGGGGATGATAATGCTGATGATGAAGGACTGTGCGGAGAAGGGGAGATGATTAAGGGTTGTACGGGGAAGGAGGGTATTATGATGAAGGGTTGTGCGGGGAAGGTGGGATGATGATGAAGGGTTGTTCGGGGAAGGGGTGATGATGATGAAGGACTGTCCCGGTAAGGGGGGATGATGAAGTGCTGTGTCGGGATGGGGGGATGATGATAATGATGAAGGGCTGTTCTGGGAAGGAAGAGGATGATGATGATGATGAAGGGCTATGCCGGAAAGTGTGATGATGATGATGATGATGAAGGGCTGTGCCTGGAAGGGGGGGATGATGATGATGATGATGAAGGGCTGTGTCAGGAAGGGGGAATGATGATAAAGGGCTGTGCCAGGAAGGGGGGGATAATGATGATGAGAAAGAGCTGTGCCGGGAAGGGGGAATGATGTTGAAAGGCTGTGCTGGGAAGGGGGATGATGATTAAGGGCTGTGCCGGGAAGTGGGGATGATGATGATGATGAAGGGCCGTGCTGGGAAAGGGGGATGATGATGATGAAGGGCTGTGCTGGGAAAGGAGGATGATGATGATGAAGGGCTGTGCTGGGAAGGGGGATAATTTTCTGAGATAATGACTTTTGGGTTTTCATTAGCTGTAAGCCATAATCATCAACATTAACAGAAATAAATACTTGAAATAGAGCACTGTGTAATAACTCTATATAATATGAGTTTCATTTTTTGTATTGAAGAACTGAAATGAATTAACTTTTTGATAATATTCTAATTTTGTGACAAGCGTCTGTATCTATAACGTCGTTTAATTCGACATATTAATTTGTAAAGTTCATAGTTATAGACTTGTATAAATAAATATGATGAAGGGTTGTGCTGGGAAGGGGGGCTGATGATGATGATAATGAAGGGCTGTGCTGGGATGGGGGGATGATGATGATGAAGAAGGGCTGGGATGGGAAAAGGGGGATGATGATGATGAAGGGCTGTGCTGGGAAGGGGGATAATTTACTGTGATAATGACTTTTGGATTTTCATTGGCTGTAAGGCATAATCATCTACATTAACCCCTTCATGACCCAGCCTATTTTGACCTTAAAGACCTTGCCATTTTTGCAATTCTGACCAGTGTCCCTTTATGAGGTAATAACTCAGGAACGCTTCAACGTATCCTAGCGATTCTGAGATTGTTTTTTCGTGACATATTGGGCTTCATGTTAGTGGTAAATTTAGGTTGATAATTTTTGCATTTATTTGTGAAAAAAATGGAAATTTGGCGAAAATTTTGAAAATTTTGTAATTTTCAAATTTTTATTTTTACTCTGTTAAACCAGAGAGTTATGTGGCACAAAATAGTTAATAAATAACATTTCCCACATGTCTATTTTACATCAGCACAATTTTGGGAACAACATTTTTTTTTGTTAGGAAGTTATAAGGGTTAAAAGTTGACCAGCGATTTCTCATTTTTACAGCAAAATTTACAAAACCATTTTTTTTAGGGACCACCTCACATTTGAAGTCACTTTGAGGGATCTATATGGCAGAAAATACCCAAAAGTGACACCTTTATAAAAACTGCACCCCTCAAGCTACTCAAAACTACATTCAAGAAGATTATTAACCCTTCAGGTGCTTCACAGGAACTAAAGCAACGTGGAAGGAAAAAATGGACATTTTAATTTTTCCAACAAAAATTTTCTTTTAGCATCAATTTTTTCATTTTTACATGGGCATCAGAATAAAATGGATCCTAAAATTTGTTGGGCAATTTCTCCTGAGTACACAGATACCTCATATGTGGTCATAAACCACTGTATGGGCGCACGGCAGGGCTCAGAAGGGAAGGAGCGCCATTTGACTTTTTGAATGGAAAATATGCTGGAATATTTAGCGGTTGCCATGTCACATTTGGAGAGTCCCTGTGTGCCTAAACATTGGAGCTCCCCCACAAGTGACCCCATTTTGGAAACTAGACCCCCTAAGGAACTTATCTAGATGCATAGTGATCACTTTGAACCCCCAGGTGCTTCACAAATTGATCTGTAAAAAAAAGAAAGTACTTTTTTTTCACAAAAATTTCTTTTAGCCTCGGTTTTTTCATTTTCACATGGGCAACAGTATAAATTGGATCCTAAAATTTGTTGGGCAATTTCTCCTGAGTACACAGATACCTCATATGTGGTCATAAACCACTGTTTGGGCGCACGGCAGGGCTCAGAAGGGAAGGAGCGCCATTTGACTTTTTGAATGGAAAATATGCTGGAATATTTAGCGGTTGCCATGTCGCATTTGGAGAGTCCCTGTGTGCCTAAACATTGGAGCTCCCCCACAAGTGACCCCATTTTGGAAACTAGACCCCCTAAGGAACTTATCTAGATGCATAGTGAGCACTTTGAACCCCCAGGTGCTTCACAAATTGATCCGTAAAAAAAAGAAAGTACTTTTTTTTCACAAAAATTTTCTTTTAGCCTCAGTTTTTTTCATTTTCACATGGGCAACAGTATAAATTGGATCCTAAAATTTGTTGGGCAATTTCTCCTGAGTACACAGATACCTCATATGTGGTCATAAACCACTGTTTGGGCACATGGCAGGGCTCAGAAGGGAAGGAGCGCCATTTGACTTTTTGAATGGAAAATATGCTGGAATATTTAGCGGTTGCCATGTCGCATTTGGAGAATCCCTGTGTGTCTAAACATTGGAGCTCCCCCACAAGTGACCCCATTTTGGAAACTAGACCCCCTAAGGAACTTATCTAGATGCATAGTGAGCACTTTGAACCCCCAGGTGCTTCACAGAAGTTTATAACGCAGAGCCGTGAAAATAAAAAATCATTTTTTTTTCTCAAAAAATGATTTTTTTAGCCCACTATTTTTTATTTTCACAATGGTTACAGGAGAAATTGGACCTCAAAAGTTGTTGTCCAGTTTGTCCTGAGTATGCTAGTACCCCATATGTGGGGGGGAACCACTGTTTGGGCACACGTCAGGGCTCGGAAGGGATGTAGTGACGCTTTGAAATGCCGACTTGATGGAATGGTCTGTGGGCATCTTGTTACGTTTGCAGAGCCCCTGATGTGCTTAAACAGTAGAAACTCTCCACAAGTGACCCCATTTTGGAAACTAGACCCCGCAAAGAACTTATCTAGATGTGTGGTGAGCACTTTGAACCCCCAAGGGCTACACAGAAGTTTATAACGCCCGGGCATGAAAATAAAAAAATCATATTTTTTCCACAATCAGGATCTTTTAGTCCCCAATTTTTTTATTTTCCCAAGGGTAACATGAGAAATTAGACCCCAAAAGTTGTTGTCCAATTTGTCCTGAGTATGCTGATATCCCATATGTGGGAGAAAACTACTGTATGGGCACACGTCGGGGCTCGGATGGGAAGTAGTGACGTTTTGAAATGCCCACTTGATGGAATGGTCTTCGGGCGTCATGTTACGTTTGCAGAGTCCCTGATGTGCCTAAACAGTAGAAACTCCCCACAAGTGACCCCATTTTGGAAACTAGATCCCCCAAGGAACTCCTATAGATGTGTGATAAGCACTTTGAATCTCCAAGTCCTTCACAGAAGTTTATAACGCAGAGCCGTGAAAATATAAAATCATTTTTTTTCCACAAAAATAATTTTTAAGTCCCCAATTTTTTTCCCAATGTTAACAGGAGAAATAAGAACCCCCAAAGTTGTTGTGCAATTTTTCCCGAGTACGCTGATACCTCATATGTGGGGATAAACCACTGTTTGGGCATACGTCGGGGCTTGGAATAAAGGGAGCACTGTTTGACTTTTTGAACGCAAAATTTGCAGGAATCAATGGTGGCGTCACGTCACGTATGGAGACCCCTGATGTGCCTAAATAGTGGAAACCCCTCAATTCTAACTCCAACCCTAACCCCAACACACCCTTAACCCCAACCCTAACCCCTACACACACCTAACCCTAATCATAACCCTAACCCCAACACACCCCTAACCCTAATCCCAACTCTAACCATAAACCTAACCACAAGCCTAACCCTAATTCCAACCCTAACCCTAATTCCAACCCTAACCCAAATTCCAACCCTAACCGTAATTCTAACCTTAACCCTAATGCTAACCCTAACCCTAGTTCTAACCCTAAGGCTAGGTTCATATTGCGTTTTACCAGCCCGTTCAACACGTAGCGTTGACCGGCTGGTAACGGTATAGCATAACGCGATCGCGTTATGCTATACCCGCTAGCGCAGATGAATCAGCAGATAATCATCCGCGGATCCGCAGCAAAATCAGTCGCGGATCAGCAGCAAAATCGCCGCGGATCAGCAGCAAAATCCGCAGCGGATCAGCAGCAAAATCCGCCGCGGATCAGCAGCAAAATCAGCCGCGGATCAGCAGCAAAATCCGCCGCGGATCAGCAGCAAAATCCGCAGCGGATCAGCAGCAAAATCCGCCGCGGATCAGCAGCAAAATCAGCCGCGGATCAGCAGCAAAATCCGCCGCGGATCAGCAGCAAAATCTGCCGCGGATCAGCAGCAAAATCAGCAGCGGATCAGCAGCAAAATCAGCCGCGGATCAGCAGCAAAATCCGCCGCGGATCAGCAGCAAAATCCGCCGCGGATCCGCAGCGAAATCAGCCGCGGATCCGCAGCGAAATCAGCCGCGGATCAGCAGCGAAATCAGCCGCGGATCAGCAGCGAAATCAGCCGCGGATCCGCAGCGAAATCCGCCGCGGATCAGCAGCGAAATCAGCAGCGGATCAGCAGCGAAATCCGCCGCGGATCCGCAGCGAAATCAGCCGCGGATCAGCAGCAAAATCAGTCGCGGATCCGCAGCGAAATCCACAGCGGATCAGCAGCGAAATCCGCCGCGGATCCGCCGCGGATCAGCAGCGAAATCTGCCGCGGATCCGCAGCGAAATCAGCAGCGGATCAGCAGCAAAATCCGCCGCGGATCAGCAGCAAAATCCGCCGCGGATCAGCAGCAAAATCAGCAGCGGATCAGCAGCAAAATCAGCAGCGGATCAGCAGCAAAATCAGCAGCGGATAAGCAGCAAAATCAGCCGCGGATCCGCAGCAAAATCCGCCGCGGATCCGCAGCGAAATCCGCAGCGATATCCGCAGCGAAATCCGCCGCGGATCAGCAGCGAAATCCGCCGCGGATCCGCAGCGAAATCCGCAGCGATATCCGCCGCGGATCCACAGCGAAATCCGCAGCGACATCCGCGCGGATCAGCAGCGAAATCCGCCGCGGATCCGCAGCGAAATCCGCAGCGAAATCCGCAGCGAAATCTGCCGCGGATCCGCAGCGAAATCAGCGCGGATCAGCAGCGAAATCCGCCGCGGATCCGCAGCGAAATCCGCCGCGGATCCGCAGCGAAATCCGCAGCGATATCCGCCGCGGATCCGCAGCGAAATCCGCCGCGGATCAGCAGCGAAATCCGCAGCGGATCAGCAGCGAAATCAGCCGCAGATTAGCAGCGTAATCCGCCGCGGATCAGCCGCGAAATCCGCCGCGGATCAGCAGTGATATCCCGCAGATCCGCAGCAAAATCAGCTGCGGATCAGCAGCAAAATCTGCTAGGAAAAGAAAAAAAAATTTTTTATTTTATTATTTGTCCCTACCTATGACAGGGGGGGTTCATTTACTTTTTTTTTTATTTTGATCACTGTGACAGTTTATCACAGTGATCAAAATAAATTTTTGCACAATGGAGGGCGCACTGCGCATGCGCCGGCCGGCGCACTGCGCATGCGCCCGCCATTTTCCAAGATGGCGGCGCCCATGAAGAATCCCGGGCAGCCGCCGGGACGGATCCAGGGACATTGGTGGACCGGGAGAGGTGAGTAGGGGGCGTCGGAAGGTGAGGTGGGGGAATAGGTAGGTGGGGGCAGCGGATCGCAGGAGCAGGGGAGCAGATAGTGACGGCGGTGACCGATCGCTGCCATCTTTCGATGGCGGCGGCCGATCACCGCCGTGACTTGGTGTAGGGGGGTCAGATCTTGGTGTCCAGCCATGGCAGATGCTATTGCAGCATCGGCCATGGCTGGATTGTAATATTTCACCAGTTTCATTGGTGAAATATTACAAATCGCTCTGATTGGCTGTTTCACTTTTAACAGTCAATCAGAGCGATCGTGGCCACGTGGGGGTTAAGCCAACCCCCCTGTGGTGATGCAGTAAGGGTCCTGTTACTGCGGGTCGGGTGACCTTTCAGTGACCCCGGTCTCCCGGCCCGCAGGAACATGATTTATAGCATGACGCCGACGTCGGCGTCATGGGTCGGGATGGCACAGGTTTTCATGAAGCCGACGTCGGCGTCATGGGTCGGGAAGGGGTTAACAGAACTAAATACTTGAAATAGAGCACTGTGTAATGACTCTATATAATATGAGTTTCACTTTTTGTATTGAAAAACTGAAATGAATTAACTTTTTGATGATATTCTAATTTTGTGAGAAGCACTTGTATCTCTAACGTTGTTCGACGTATTGATTTGTAAAGTTTATTGTTAAAGACTTGTATACATAAATATGATGATGAAGGGCTGTGCTGGGAAGGGTGGATGATGATAATGATAATGAAGGGCTGTGCTGGGATGGGGGGATGATGATGATGAAGAAGGGCTGTGCTAGGAAAGAGGGATGATGGTGAAGGGCTGTGCTGGGAAGGGTGATGATGATGCTGATGATGAAGGACTGTGCGGAGAAGGGGAGATGATGAAGGGTTGTACGGAGAAGGAGGGTATGATGATGAAGGGTTGTGCGGGGAAGGGGGGATGATGATGAAGGGTTGTTCGGGGAAGGGGTGATGATGATGAAGAGCTGTCCCGGTAAGGGGGGATGATGAAGTGCTGTGTCGGGAAGGGGGATGAAGATGATGATGGAGGACTGTTCCGGGAAGGAGGATGATGATGATGATGACGAAGGGCTATGCCGGAAAGTGTGATGATGATGATGATGATGAAGGGTTTTGCGGGGAAGGGGGATGATGAAGGGCTGTGCGGAGAAGGGGGAATGACAATGAAGGATTGTGCGGGGAAAGGGATATAATGATGGGGAAGGGTTGTGCGGGGAAGGGGGTATGATAATGAAGGGTTGTGCGGGGAAGGGAGGATGATGAAGAGTTCATGGAAGGGGGATGATGAAGGGTTGTGCGGGGAAGGGGGGATGATGATGAAGGGTTGTGCGCAAGTTGGGATGATGGGGATGAAGAAGGGTTGTGTCGGCAAGGGGGTATGATGATGAAGGCTGTGCCGGGATGCAGGGATGATGAAGGACTGTGCCGGTAAGGTGGGATGATGATGATGATGAAGGGCTGTGTCGGGAAGGAGGAATGATGAAGGACTGTGCCGGGAAGGGGGGGGGATTATGATGATAAAGAGCTGTGCCGGAAAGGGGGGATGATGTTGAAAGGCTGTGCAGGGAAGTGGGGATGATGATTAAGGGCTGTGCAGGGAAGTGGGGATGAAGATGATGAAAGGCTGTGCTAGGAAGGGGGATGATGATGATGAAGGGCTATGCAGGGAAGTGGGGATGATGATGATGAAGGGCTGTGCCGGGAAGGGGGGATGACGATGATGGGCTGTGCTGTGAAGGGGGATAATTTACTGAGATAATGACTTTTGGGTTTTCATTGGCTGTAAGCCATAATTATCAACATTAACAGAAATAAATTCTTGAAATAGATCACTGTGTAATGACTCTATATAATATGAGTTTCATTTTTTGTATTGAAGAACTGAAATGAATTAACTTTTTGATGATATTCTAATTTTGTGACAAGTGCCTGTATCTCTAACGTTGTTTAATTCGACATATTGATTTGTAAAGTTCATAGTTATAGACTTGTATAAATAAATATGATGAAGGGCTGTGCTGGGAAGGGGGATGATGATGATGATGATGATAATGAAGGGCTGTGCTGGGAAAGAGTGATGATGATGATGAAGGGCTATACCGTGAAGGAGGGATGATGATGCTGATGATGAAGGGCTGTGCGGGGAAGGGGGGTATGATGATGAGGAAGGTGTTATGAATGTGCTAAAAATGGTTTCTGAGCAGAGGCTCCCTCTGGTGGTTACTGACAGTACTGAACCTTTCAGCGAGGAGTGGCAATCTGGGATCACGGACTGGTCTGATATAAGGGAGGTTCCTTCCCATGATGGTTGCCGGTGATCAATTGTTCTTGTCTGAATTGTGGTTCCTGGTTCATTTGGAAGCTTGCTGAGTCTTGCCTGCAACTTCTGCTATCAGATAAGATATTTTCTGCTTTTATTTTTGTGCTTGCTTTTTGCATTGTTCCCTGCACTTCTGTGGAGGTCAGCCAGGTCCTCTCCGGGGGGCTTGTGCTCCTCTCAGTTTATCTGGAGCCACTGTTGTTTGTTCATTTGCTTTTTCCGTGGCTGCGGCTTAGTTTTGTTACACCAGAGAACTGATTTAGGTGATAGAGGTCGTGTGATCTCAGGTGATTTTGCAATCAGTAGAGTTGGTATTTTTTAGGGGTTTTTTTGGATTGCAGTGAGTATCCTTTCCTGTACATTTCTGTCTAGACAGATTGGGCCCCAGCGTTTGCTCATTCTATTTTCTGTCTGTGTCCGTGTTTCTTCTTGTCTAACCGCCATTACATGTTTGGGGGCTTCCTATTTTCTTTGGGAATCTGCTCCGGGGCAGATAGCTTTCCTCTTTCTGCCTTTAGGTCTAGTTATCTCTCAGGCTGTGACGAGGCGTCTAGGATCAACGTAGGAACGCTCCATGGCTACCTCTAGTTGTGTGGTTAGTTCAGGTTACTGCAATCCAATAGGTTCCAGCCTCTCTGGTGTATTGCCGTTTTTGCTTACTCTCCTCAGCTACCAAAACATAACAGTATCACAGGCCAAAACTGAAAATTATATGGTACTCACAGAAGGGAAAAATAGTGTGGAAAGAAAAAAGATTGTAAGAGTTGTCAGAGATTTTTTTTCCCTCTGTTTCTCTGGGTGCTGAGTAGGAATTTTTTTTTTCTCTCAATGGAGCTTGCACAGTTGTCTGGCCGCGTGGATCAGCTTGCCACTGAGGTTCGGAGTATTGCTACCTATCTTGCTGGGTTGCCGGTTGTGGAACCTAGGATTCCCATGCCAGATTTGTTTTTGGGGGATCGGGCTAAATTTCTGAATTTCAAAAATAACTGTAAGTTGTTTTTTGCCTTAAAGCCTAAGTCCTCAGGTAACGCAGCACAGCAGGTTCAAATTGTCATCTCTCTCCTGCGCGGTGATCCTCAGGATTGGTCTTTTTCCCTGACACCTGGGGATCCTGTTTTGAATGATATTGATGCATTTTTTCTGGCTTTGGGGTTATTGTACGATGAACCTAATGTCACTGATCAAGCTGAAAAAACCTTGTTGGCATTAAGTCAGGGTCTTGAAGACGCTGAGTTGTACTGTCAGAAATTCCAAAAGTGGGCAGTCCTGACCAAATGGAATGATGATGCTTTGGCAGCCCTTTTTCGGAAGGGGCTGTCAGAGAATGTAAAGGATGTTATGGTGGGATTCCCTGCTCCCTCTGGTCACAATGATTCTATGTCATTGGCTATTCAAATTGACAGACGTTTGCGTGAGCGCAGAGGTATGCATGAGATAGTGTTGCCTTGTGAGCCAGCTTCTGAGCCCATGCAGTGTGATAGAGTGACTTCTGGGGCACAGCGTCATGAGTTTCGAAAGCGCAATGGGTTATGTTTCTACTGTGGTGACGCCTCTCATGCTATTTCAGTCTGCCCTAAACGGGGAAGACGTTTTGCACGTTCAGTTGTCTTGGGTAGTGTTCAGACTAAATTTGTGTTGACTGTTACCCTGATTTGCTCCCTGTCCACATTTTCTGCTCAGGCTTTTGTTGATTCAGGAGCAACTATTAACCTGATGGATTTTGACTTTGCCAAACGTTGTGGGTTTCCCATGATACCCCTGCGGAAGTCTTTTCCCCTACTGGGCATTGATTGTACCCCTTTGACGGAGAATAAACCCCAGTTTTCTACTCAGGTGATAATGAGGGTTGAACCAGATCATCAGGAGAGTTGCAAATTTCTGGTGCTGTATAATCTGCATGACATTATTGTACTAGGTTTCCCTTGGTTACAGTCTCATAATCCTGTTTTGGATTGGAAATCTGTGTCTTTGACCAGTTGGGGCTGCCAATGTGTTAATGCCGACACTCCTGTTTTTCTGCCTCTCCCCAGTCTCAGGATGTTCCTGACTTTTTGACTGATTTTTCGGATGTGTTTAGTGAAAGTAAATCCGCATCCTTGCCCCCACACAGGAGCTACGATTGCGCTATTGAATTAATGCCTGGTGGTAAATTTCCTAAAGGTCGCCTTTTTAACTTGTCTGTACCTGAACACGATGGTATGCGATCTTATATCAAGGAGTCATTGGAGAAGGGTCATATCACACCATCCTCTTCACCCTTGGGTGCCGGTTTTTTCTTTGTGGCCAAAAAGGATGGTTCATTGAGGCCGTGTATTGATTATCGTCTCTTTAATAAGATCACTGTGAAGTATCAATATCCGTTACCCTTGATTTCTGACCTGTTTTCCAGGGTGAAAAGTGCTAGTTGGTTTACCAAGCTTGACCTCAGGGGGGCGTATAACCTTATTCGCATTAAGCACGGGGATGAATGGAAGATGGCGTTTAATAACCCAGAGGGGCATTTTGAGTACCTAGTGATGCCCTTTTGGCTCACTAATGCTCCTTCCGTCTTCCAATCCTTCATGAATGATATTTTCAGGGATTTTGTGGATACATTTCTGATTGTTTATTTGGATGATATCTTGATTTTTTCCAATGACTAAGACTCTCATGTGAAACATGTTCGGACTGTGTTCCAGATTTTGAGAGAGAATGCACTGTATGTGAAGGGATCAAAGTGTCTTTTTGGCGTACAGAAGGTCTCATTTCTGGGATTCATTTTGTCTCCGTCTGTTATTGAAATGGACCCGGTCAAGGTTCAGGCCATCTGTGATTGGGTCCAACCTACTTCATTAAAGGCTCTTCAGAGATTTTTGGGCTTTGCCAATTTTTATCGTAAATTTATTGGTAATTTCTCAGGTATTGTTAAACCATTGACTGATTTGACCAAAAAGGGTTCTGATGTGGTGAATTGGCCTCCTGAGGCAGTCTCTGCGTTTCAGGAACTTAAGCAGAGATTCACTTCTGCTCCTGTTCAACGGCAGCCTGATGTTTCTCTACCGTTTCAGGTGGAGGTTGATGCCTCTGAAATTGGGGCAGGTGCCGTTTTGTCCCAAAGATATCCAGAGACCTCTAAGAGTAACCCTTGTGCCTTTTTCTCTCGAATATTTTCTCCAACTGAACGTAATTATGACGTGGGTAATCGGGAGTTATTGGCCATGAAGTGGGCCTTTGAAGAGTGGAGACATTGGCTGAAAGGAGCCAAACATCAGTGGTGGTCCTCACGGACCATAAGAATCTGGTTTGTCTCGAATCAGCCAAGCGACTTAATCCTAGACAGGCCAGGTGGGCCTTGTTTTTCACACGTTTTAATTTTGTGGTTTCTTTTCTTCCTGGCACTAAGAATGTTAAGGCGGATGTCTTCTCGAGGAGTTTCTTTGCGGACTCTCCTGAGTTATCTGATCCTACTGTTATTTTGAAAGAGGGTGCAGTTCTTTCCGCCATCTCGCCCAATTTGAGACTGGCCTTGGAAGGGTGTGATGTCTGAGATTCATTCTTCCGCGTTGGCTGGTCATCCTAGGATTTTTGGTACCAGAGACTTGGTGAGTCGGTCCTTTTGGTGGCCTACTTTGTCTCGTGACGTCAGGGAATTTGTGCAGTCCTGTGGGACTTGCTCTCGCTCCAAGCCTTGCTCTCGCTCTAGTGGTTTGTTAATGCCATTACCTGTGCCCAAGAGGCCATGGACCCATATCTCTATGGATTTTATTTCCGACCTCCCTGTTTCTCAGAGAATGACCGTTATCTGGGTAATCTGTGATAGGTTTTCCAAGATGATACATCTTGTGCCTTTACCTAAGTTACCTTCCTCCTCCGAATTGGTGCCTTTGTGTCATGCTGTCTAATGATATGTATACAATGTCAGTAAACTATTAATACAGGAACAACACTCTATACAACAACTAGTATAGCAACATCAGCATGTAAGTATAGAATAGATTTACCTAACACGATATCTGCTGAACTCAGGGTTAATCTTGAGGACTTGATGAGCTGAAACAGGAAAGAGGTGGACCGGGATCTAACCTGACCCTAAACTGGGGTCCTAACTAATCCCTCACCTTGGAGGTACTGATAATGGTTCAGAGGTCCAAGTCTCCAACCTAACCCTGTCTCCTATCAGACCCTGAACCCTGTAATCAGTCCTAAGAAGGATCCTGACTACCACCAAAGGGATATGGGCTGATCTCAGCTAAATACACAGATTAGACATATAAGACAGACAGGATAACACTCGCTTGCATACACACTCAAACACCAAAGGAACATAAATGGTCTGGGAAATAAACTCTAACCAAGTTGAGCTTAGAACAACTAAGGAGCTCACAACTAAAGTCTATACAGATTCATTCCTATCTGTGGTCTGCATGAAGGTTTCACTGGCAACTCCCCAAGCAGACAACCAGGAATTTAAAGGAAACCAATCAACAAATAATCAATTGCAGCCGGGAGAAACTGCACCCAGTCCCAGCACCGAGCACAGACAGAATTAACTCCCTAGCTGCCAAACACAAAGAAACAGCAGCTCAGCTGTGAGAAGTCAAAATGTGCAACCGCGACGATCTTCGTGGCAATGCACACATGACAGTACCCCCTCTTCTACGAGGGGCCTCCGGACCCTCAGGGCCAGGCCTGCCCGGGTGAGTTCTGTGGAAGGTCCGAACCAAACGATCTGCGTTAACATCAGACGCAGGGACCCACGTCCTCTCCTCTGGACCATACCCCTTCCAATGCACCAAGTACTGAAGGGACCGGCGATTCAGACGTGAGTCAATGATCTTTGATACTTGAAATTCCAAGTTACCATTGACCAACACAGGAGGAGGAGGTAGAGGTGACGGTATGACTGGTGCCACATACCTTTTAAGTAATGACTTGTGGAACACATTATGAATTTTAAACGTAGGAGGGAGGTCCAGACGAAATGCCACAGGATTAATTATGGAACTGATCCTGTACGGCCCGATGAATCTGGGACCCAGTTTCCAGGAGGGCACTTTAAGTTTTATATTCCTGGTAGACAACCATACCAGATCGTTCACATTCAGATCTGGACCAGAAACTCTCCTCCTATCAGCCATACGTTTGTAACGGTTCCCCATCGCACTCAGATTATTCAATACACCTCTCCACACAGAAGCAAGTGACGACGAGAAACGCTCCTCCTCAGGAACCCCAGAAGGGCCCCCCCCATTGAAAGTACAAAACTGGGGATGGAAACCATATGCCCCAAAAAACGGGGACTTACCAGTGGACTCGCTCCGCCTGTTGTTAAGAGCGAACTCTGCCAGAGGCAAGAAAGAAGACCAGTCCTCTTGGTTCTCTGAGACAAAACACCGGAGATATGTCTCTAAGCTCTGATTCAGACGCTCTGTCTGACCATTGGTCTGCGGATGAAAAGCCGAGGAAAATGACAATTGCATCCCCCGACGTAAACAAAATGCCCTCCAAAATTTGGACACAAACTGAGACCCCCTATCTGACACCACATCAGAAGGCAACCCATGAAGTCTAACAATCTCCCTAATGAACACCTGCGCCAGAGTTTTAGCATTAGGGAGTGCAGGAAGAGCAACGAAATGTGCCATCTTACTGAACCTGTCAACAACCACCAGTATGACAGTATTCCCTGACGACGGAGGAAGGTCCGTAATGAAGTCCATAGATAAATGAGTCCATGGACGCTCCGGAAGTTTCAAGGGTAAAAGGGTCCCAAACGGACGGGTATGAGGGGTTTTAGAGCGAGCACACACCCCACATGACGCGACAAAAGTTATAACATCTTTATTAGCATTAGGCCACCAAAACCGGCGAGAAAGGAGATCTAAAGTAGCCTTACTCCCTGGATGTCCTGCTAGAGCAGAATTATGATGTGCCTCAATAACCTTTTGTCTCAACAGATTTGGGACAAACAGTCTCCCTGGAGGTCCTGCAGGGGCGTCCCCCTGAGCCTCTAACACCTCCTCCTCAAGCTCAGAAAATACAGCCGACACTACCACCCCCTCCTGAAGGATAGGACTCGGGTCATCCGTTTTCCCGGCCCCTGGGAAACTGCGAGACAAGGCATCAGCCTTTACATTCTTAGACCCCGGGCGATAAGTGACGACAAAATTAAACCTGGTAAAAAACAACGACCATCGAGCTTGTCTGGAATTCAGACGATTAGCGGATTCCAAATACAACAGGTTCTTGTGATCAGTAATAACGGTAACCGGGTGGACTGCCCCCTCCAAAAAGTGACCCCATTCTTCAAAAGCTAACTTAGTGGCCAAAAGTTCCCTATTGCCGATATCATAATTCCTTTCGGCGGACGACAATTTCTTAGAAAAGAAAGCGCACGGATGCCATTTACCAGGGGACGGACCCTGGGACAATATAGCACCCACCCCTACGTCAGACGCATCCACCTCCACAATGAACGGCTGAGATGCATCTGGTTGGATGAGAACGGGTGCCGAAGCAAAACATTTCTTCAAAGAGGAAAAGGCTTGGCAAGCTTTGTCCGACCATTTAGAAAAATCCGTCCCTTTTCTTGTCATGTCAGTGAGAGGTTTGACGACAGATGAGAAATTACAAATAAATTTCCGGTAGTAGTTAGCAAACCCCAAAAAACGCTGCAGAGCCTTAAGATCCCCTGGCTGATCCCATTCAAGCACTGCTCTCACCTTTTCAGGGTCCATACGGAAACCGGAGGCTGACACCAAAAAACCCAAAAACTGAAGTTCCTGTACGGCAAATACACACTTCTCCAGTTTGGCGTATAATTTATTGTCTCGCAAGATCTGCAACACCTGTCTCACATGCTCCTGATGAGACACAAGATCTGGCGAGTAAATTAAAATGTCGTCCAAATATACAACCACAAACAGCCCCACAAGGTGACGAAAAATGTCATTAACAAAATGTTGGAATACTGCTGGTGCAGTAGTCAGACCAAAAGGCATGACTAGGTTCTCATAATGTCCCTCCGGCGTGTTAAACGCCGTTTTCCACTCATCCCCCTCTTTTATCCTAATCAGATTATACGCCCCCCTGAGATCCAATTTAGAAAACCATTTGGCGCCAACAATTTGATTGAAGAGATCAGGAATAAGAGGGAGTGGATACGGATCTCGAACAGTAATCCGATTAAGTTCGCGGAAATCCAAGCAAGGGCGTAGGCCTCCATCTTTCTTCTTCACAAAGAAGAACCCCGCGGCTACTGGGGAAGATGAAGGTCTAATATGCCCTTTGGCCAGACTTTCAGAAATATAATCTTTCATAGCCTGCCTCTCAGGACCAGAAAGATTATACAACCTAGCTTTAGGCAACTTAGCATCAGGAAGGAGATTAATAGAGCAGTCATACACGCGATGAGGAGGCAACTCCTGACACCCCTCCTCAGAGAAAACATCCCCAAAATCCTCCAAAAAAGGAGGCAATGTACTAGGCACGACCGCACTGATGACTGTGTTCATGCAGTTGCTTTTGCAAAACTCACCCCATTGGCTTATTTCTCTGGACTGCCAATTAATCACAGGGTTATGTTTAACCAACCAAGGAAGTCCCAACACAATGGGAGTAGGTAGACCCTCCAACACATAACAAGATAATTGTTCCCTATGTATTGCCCCTACCGAAGGTCAATGTTATGAACCTCATGAACAAAGCTACCTTGGCCGAGAGGCCTGGCGTCAATGGAGAATATAGGGATCGGTTTGACCAATACACTCAGATGCATACCTTGAGCCTGAGCAAACTGAGCGTCAACCAGATTAGCCCCGGAACCACTATCAAGAAGAACAGACAATCTCTCCACTCTCGTACCAACTACCACCTCCACTGGTACAAGTAACTGAGAAGAACTGGCGGATGAAATACATACTCCCAGGTTGTCGTCCACCACACAACCTGGGATTAACAGTTTTCCGGCGACTTTTGGCTCAACAAGGCACGGGATGGACATTCTCCAACAAAATGTCCCTCTTTCCCGCAGAAAAAACATCTTCTAGTCCTGCGGCGTACCGCCAATCCCTCCTACGAAATGATGTCCCTCCCAACTGCATAGGCTCATCCGAACAGACAAGGGGAACCTCAACATAAGGGACTTTAGTGGTAGGTGGAGAAACAACAGGGAGTGGGGTTACCTCACCCCTCTCCCGAAGCCGTCTATCAGTACGGATAGCTAAGGCCATAGCAGCCTCCAGAGAAGGAGGAGACTCATACTGAGCCAAAACGTCTTTTAATTTATCAGAAAGCCCATGACAAAACTGGCTCCTAAGAGCTGGGTCATTCCACTGAGTATCTGTGGCCCATCTACGAAACTCAGAAGCAAATTCCTCTGCCGGACGATCTCCCTGCTGTATCTTACGTAATTTAGTCTCAGCAAGAGAGACCCGATCTGGGTCATCATATACCAATCCCAGGGCAGTAAAAAATTGATCTACAGACAGTAGAGCCGGGGATCCCGGAGGAAGGGAAAATGCCCAGGATTGAGGGTCCCCTTGCAGAAGTGAGATAACAATTCCCACTCTCTGCTCCTCACTCCCTGATGATCGAGGCCGAAGCCGAAAATACAATTTACATGCCTCCTGGAAGGTGAAAAATTTGTCTCGCCCACCAGTGAACCTGT
The DNA here is from genome assembly GCA_033576555.1 of Oophaga sylvatica. NCBI lineage: Eukaryota > Metazoa > Chordata > Amphibia > Anura > Dendrobatidae > Oophaga > Oophaga sylvatica. The sequence goes on from JARQOD010000353.1 coordinate 28,036, forward strand.
CCGGGAGAGCTACTTTAGGTTCAACTCTGGTTTGCTCCAGGGGAGACAAAACTTTGGACTTAATGTCCGTCAGCTCCATGGATAATCCCTGCAACTGCAGAGCCAGCTGGGCTACTGGATCCATGGTAACTGGAGATAATTTTTAAGTCCAGTGAAAATGTCACGCTGTCTAATGATATGTATACAATGTCAGTAAACTATTAATACAGGAACAACACTCTATACAACAACTAGTATAGCAACATCAGCATGTAAGTATAGAATAGATTTACCTGACACGATATCTGCTGAACTCAGGGTTAATCTTGAGGACTTGATGAACTGAAACAGGAAAAGGTGGACCAGGATCTAACCTGACCCTAAACTGGGGTCCTAACTAATCCCTCACCTTGGAGGTACTGATAATGGTTCAGAGGTCCAAGTCTCCAACCTAACCCTGTCTCCTATCAGACCCTGAACCCTGTAATCAGTCCTAAGAAGGATCCTGACTACCACCAAAGGGATATGGGCTGATCTCAGCTAAATACACAGATTAGACATATAAGACAGACAGGATAACACTCGCTTGCATACACACTCAAACACCAAAGGAACATAAATGGTCTGGGAAATAAACTCTAACCAAGTTGAGCTTAGAACAACTAAGGAGCTCACAACTAAAGTCTATACAGATTCATTCCTATCTGTGGTCTGCATGAAGGTTTCACTGGCAACTCCCCAAGCAGACAACCAGGAATTTAAAGGAAACCAATCAACAAATAATCAATTGCAGCCGGGAGAAACTGCACCCAGTCCCAGCACCGAGCACAGACAGAATTAACTCCCTAGCTGCCAAACACAAAGAAACAGCAGCTCAGCTGTGAGAAGTCAAAATGTGCAACCGCGACGATCTTCGTGGCAATGCACACATGACACTTTGTTCCTTCAGCACGTGGTTCGGTTACATGGTATTCCGGAGAACATTGTGTCTGACAGAGGAGTCCAGTTTGTTTCCAGATTTTGGAGGACATTTTGTTCTAAACTTGGTGTTCAGTTATCTTTCTCCTCTGCTTTTCATCCTCAGACCAATGGACAAACCGAGAGAACAAACCAGACCTTGGAGACTTATTTGAGATGTTTTGTGTCTGCTGATCAAGATGACTGGGTCTCTTTTTTGCCTTTGGCTGAGTTTGCCCTTAATAATAGGGCTAGCTCTGCCACCTTGATGTCTCCATTTTTCTGCAATTTTGGGTTTCACCCTCGATTTTCTTCAGGACAGGCGGAGGCTTCTGTCTGTCCGGGTGTTGACTCTGTTGTGGAGCGAATGCAGCAGATTTGTGACCAGGTAGTGGAGAGGTTGTCTCTCTCTCAGGAGAAGGCCCAACGGTTTGCCAACCGGCATAGGACTGATGGTCCTCGGTTTAAAGTGGGGGACTTGGTTTGGTTGTCCACAAGAATATCCCTATGAGGGCTGCTTCTCCAAAGTTTAAGCCTAGGTTTATTGGACCTTATAAGATCATGGAGATTCTTAATCCTGTTTCCTTCCGTTTGCTTCTTCCAGGGACATTTAAGATCCATAATGTGTTCCACAAGTCCTTATTGAAGAGGTTTGTCGAGCCAGTGGTTCCTATGGCTGCGCCTCCTGACCCTGTTTTGGTTGAGAGCAATCTGGAGTATGTGGTTGAGAAAATATTGGATTCTTGTTTTTCTAGACAGAAACTTCAGTATTTGGTTAGGTGGAGAGGTTATGGTCAGGAGGACAATTCTTGGGTGTTTGCTTCAGACATCCATGCTAGGAGACTGATCCATGCCTATCACTGAGCTCATCCTGATCGACCTGGTTTCACAAGTGAGGGTTCGGTGACCCCTCCTCAAGGGGGGGGGGGGTACTGTTATGAATGTGCTAAAAATTGTTTCTGAGCAGAGGCTTCCTCTGGTGGTTACTGACAGTACTGAACCTTTCAGCGAGGAGTGGCAATCTGGGATCACGGACTGGTCTGATATAAGGGAGGTTCCCTCCCATGATGGTTGCCGGTGATCAATTGTTCTTGTCTCAATTGTGGTTCCTGGTTCATTTGGAAGCTTGCTGAGTCTTGCCTGCATCTTCTGCTATCAGATAAGATATTTTCTGCTTTTATTTTTGTGCTTGCTTTTTGCATTGTTCCCTGCACTTCTGTGGAGGTCAGCCATGTCCTCTCCGGGGGGCTTGTGCTCCTCTCAGTTTATTTGGATCCACAGTTGTTTGTTCATTTGCTTTTTCCTGTTTTTTCAGTGGCTGCGGCTTAGTTTTGTTACACCAGAAAACTGATTTAGGTGGTAGAGGTCGTGTGATCTCAGGTGTTTTTGCAATCAGTAGAGTTGGTATTTTTTAGGGGTTTTTTGGATTACAGTGAGTTTTCTTTCCTGTACTTTTCTGTCTAGACAGATTGGGCCCCAGCATTTGCTCATTCTATTTTCTGTCTGTGTCCGTGTTTCTTCTTGTCTAACCGCCATTACATGTTTGGGGGCTTCCTATTTTCTTTGGGGATCTGCTCCGGGGCAGATAGCTTTCATCTTTCTGCCTTTAGGTGTAGTTATCTCTCAGGCTGTGACGAGGCGTCTAGGATCAACGTAGGAACGCTCCACGACTACCTCTAGTTGTGTGGTTAGTTCAGGTTACTGCAATCCAATAGGTTCCAGCCTCTCTGGTGTATTGCCGTTTTTGCTTTCTCTCCTCAGCTACCAAAACATAACAGCAAGGGTTGTGCGGGGATGGGGGGTATGATGATGATGATGAAGGGTTGTGCGGGAAAGGGGTGATGATGATGAAGGGCTGTGCCGGGTAGAGGGGGGGATGATGAAGAAGGGCTGTGCCGGTAAGGTGGGATGATGATGATGAAGGGCTATGTCGGGAAGGGGGGATGATGATCATGAAGGACTGTGCAAGGAAGGGGGATGATGATGATGAAGGACTGTGCCGATAAGTTGGGATGATGATGATGATGATGAAGGGCTGTGTCGGGAAAGGGGGATGAAGATGATAACGGACTGTGCAGGAAAGGGGGATGATGATGATGATGAAGGACTGTGCAGGTAAGGTGGGATGATGATGAAGGGCTGTGTCGGGAAGGGGGAATGATGATGATGAAGGACTGTGCAGGGAAGGGGGATGATGATGATGATGATGAAGGCCTGTGCCAGAAAGCGGGGATGATGTTGAAGGGCTGTGCCAGGAAGGGGGGATGATGATGAAGGGCTGTGCCAGGAAGGGGGGGTGATGATGATGAAGAGCTGTGCCGGGAAGGGGGGATGATGATGATGAAGGGCTGTGCCGAGATAGGGGGATGAGGATGATGAAGGGCTGTGCTGCGAAGGGGATAATTTACTGTGACAATGACTTTTGGGTTTTCATTGGCTGTAAGCCATAATCATCAACATTAACCAAACTAAATACTTGAAATAGAGCACTGTGTAATGACTCTATGTAATATGAGTTTCACTTTTTGTATAGAAGAATTGAAATGAATTAATGTTTTGATGATATTCTAATTTTGTGAGAAGCAACTGTATCTCTAACGTTGGTTAAGTTGACGTATTGATTTGTAAAGTTCATTGTTATAGACTTGTATAAATAAATATGATGATGAAGGGCTGTGCTGGGAAGGGGGGATGATGATGATATTAAAGGGCTATGCTGTGATGGGGGGATGATGATTATTATTATTATAGATTTATATAGCGCCATTTATTCCATGGCGCTTTACATGTGAAAAGGGAAAAATATTGACAGGTACAATAAACATGTGCTAGACAAGGGACACACAAGTACAGAAGGAGAGAGGACCCTGCCCGTGAGGGCTCACAGTCTGCGGGGATGGGTGAGAATACACTAGGAAAGGGTAGAGCTGGTCGTGCTATGGTTCGATGATGAAGAAGGGCTGTGCTAGGAAAGAGGGATGATGATGAAGGGTTGTGCTGGACAAGGGGATGATGATGAAGGGCTGTGCAGAGAAGGGGAGATGATGATGAAGGGTTGTACGGGGAAGGAGGGTATGATGAGGAAGGGTTGTGCGGGGTAGTGGGGATGATGATGAAGGGCTGTACGGGGTAGGGGGGATGATAATGATGAAGAAGGGCTGTGTCGGGAAGGGGGGGATGATGATGAAGGACTGTGCCGGGAAGGGGGGATGATGATGATGATGATGAAGGGCTGTGCCGGAAAGTGTGATGATGATGATGAAGGGCTGTGCCTGGAAGGGGGGGGGATAATTATGAAGGGCTGTGCCGGAAAGGGGGGATGATGATAAAGGGCTGTGCCGGGAAGAAAGTATGATGATGAAGGGCTGTGTGTCAGGTCGCCGTTGGATTCAGTGGCTGGTGTTCCTGCCTCGGCCGCTGGGAGGCGCCGGACTCCTTCGGCTGGTTGTGCCGGTGATAGGAGAACGGTATCCTCATATGGTTCTGCTCCTTTGACGCCGGACTCTGTCGCTGCGCATCGCCATGTTTCGCCTGTGGGTAATGTTGATGACAGAGAGGGGGTCCCTGCGCAGGCGTCTGGTGGGCGTAGGCTTCGCTCTTCAGTCAGAGGTGAAGTGGTTGGTGTCAGTCATGCATCACCATCTGGCCTGGTTCTGGGGGCGGTCCAGATGAGGTCATCAGACTGTGAGCCTGTGAGAGGTAGCCATGCCCTTCAAATTCCTTGGAGCCTGGCTTGCAGGCCGCCAGATATAGTCTTGGTTTCCCCAGTGTGCTAGTTTGTTTTGCTATTGTATCTCTGACCTTTGCCTGGATTTCTGACTCTTCTACTGCCTGACGATTTTGTACCTTTGCTGCCCGCCTGGTTTTGACTTTAACTTTAGCCTGAATTTCTGACCCTTCTACTGCCTGCCGATTTTGTACCTTTGCCGCCCTCCTGGTTTTGACCCTTGGACTTCTGACTTCGCATTTGGTCTCGCTTTTTATTCCCTTCCTAGCGTTCTTCCTACTCCGGTCCACTGCTCTCATAGGCAGCTACCCCCTGGGCTTCGCTGTAATTCCAGATCCCTGTATAGGGGTAAAGGGTCTCAGGGTTTCTCGGGGTACTGTCTTACCTGCAGTTCAGACCTGCAGTGAGCGGACGTCACACTGTGCTGGGAAAGGAGGATGATGTTGATGATAATGAAGGGCTGTGCTGGTAGGGGGGGATGATGATAATGAAGGGTTGTAAAGGGAAGGGGGGATAATGCTGATGATGAAGGGCTGTGCCGGGAAGGGGAGATGATGAAGGATTGTGCTGGGAAGTGGGTATTATAGTGGGAAGGTTTGTTCGTGGAAGGGGGGTATGATGATGATGAAGGGTTGTGCGGGGAAGGGCGGATGATGAACGGTTGTGTGGGGAAAGGTTGGATGATGACGAAGAAGGGCTGTGCCGGGAAGGGAAGATGATGAAGGGCTGTGCCGGGAAGGGGGAATGATGATGGAGATGAGGAAGGGCTGTGCGGAGAAGGGGGGCGGATGACGATGAAGGATTGTACGAATAAGGGGGGATGATGAAGGATTGTGCGGGGAAGGGGGTATAATGATGGGGAAGGGAGTATGATGATGATGAAGAGTTGTGCGGGGAAGGGGGGTATGATGAAGATGAACGGTTGTGCGGGAAAGGGGGATGATGATGAAGGGTTGTGCGGGGAAGGAGAGATGATGAAGAGCTGTGCAGGGAAGGGGGGTGATGATGAAGAAGGGCTGTGCCTGAAAGGGAGGATGATGAAGGGCTGTGCCGGGAAGGGGAGATGATGATGGAGATGAGAAAGGGCTGTGCGGCGAAGGGGGAATGATAATAAAGGATTGTGCGGGGAAAGGGGTATAATGATGTTGAAGGGTTGTGCGGGGAAGGGGGTGTGATGAAGGGATGAGCGGGGAAGGGAGGATGATGAAGAGTTCTGGAAAGGGGGGATGATGAAGGGTTGTGCGGGGAAGGGGGGATGATGATGAAACGTTGTGCGGAAGTTGGGATCATGGGGATGATGAAGGGCTGTGCCGGGAAGAGGGTATGATGATGAAGAAGGCTGTGCCGGGATGATGATGAAGGACTGTGCCGGTAAGGTGGGATGATGATGATGAAGGACTGTGCCATGAAGGGGGGGGGATGACGATGATAATAAAGAGCTGTGTCTGAAAGTGGGGATGATGATGCTGAAGGGCTGTGCCGGGAACGGGGGATGATGATGATGAAGGGCTGTGTCGGTAAGGGGGGATGATGAAGGGCTGTGTCGGGAAGGGGGGATGATGATGATAGGCTGTGCTGGGATGGCGGGGATGATGATGATGTTGGCTGTAAGCCATAATCATCAACATTAACAGAAATAAATACTTGAACTAGATCACTGTGTAGAGAAGGGGGGATGATGAAGGATTGTGCTGGGAAGGGGGTATAACAGTGGAGAAGGGTTGTGCGGGGAAGGGGGGTATGATGATGAAGGGTTGTGCGGGGAAGGGCGGTTGATGAAGTGTTGTGCACGGAAGGGGTGATAATGATGAAGGGCTATGTGGGGAAGGGGGGATGATGATGATGAAGAAGGGAAGGGTGAATGATGTGGATGAGGAAGGGCTGTACGGAGAAGGGGGGATGATAAGGATTGTGCTGGGAAGGGGGTATAATGTTGGGGAAGTGTTTGCAGGGAAGGGGGTATGATGATGAAGGGTTGTGTGGGGAAGGATGGATGATGATGAAGGGTTGTGCGGGGAAGGGGGGATGATGATGAAGGGTTGTGCAGGAAAGGCAGGATGATGATGAAAGGCTGTGTGGGGAAGGGGGGATGATGGTGATGATTAAGGGCTATGCCGGGAAGGAATTATGATGAAGGACTGTGTCGGGAAGGGGGGATGATGGGGATGAGGAAGGGCTGTGCCGGGAAGGGGGGATGAAGATGAAGGATTGTGCGGCTAAGGAGATATAATAATGGGGAAGGGTTGTGTGGGGAAGGGGGTACGATGATGAGCTGCTGTCGGAAAGGGGGGATGATGTTGAAGGGCTGTGCCGGGAAGGGTTGATGATGATAATGAAAGGCTGTGCCGTGAAGGGGGGTTGATAATGATGAAGGGCTGTGCCGGAATGGGGGGATGATGATGATGAAGGGCTGTGCTGGGAAGGGGGATAATTTACTGAGATAATGACTTGGGTTTTCATTGGCTGTAAGCCATAATCATCAACATTAACAGATATAAATACTTGAAATAGAGCAGTGTGTAATGACTATATAATATGAGTTTCACTTTTTGCATTGAAGAACTGAAATGAATTAACTTTTTGATGATATTCTAATTTTGTGAGAAGTATCTATCTCTAATGTTGGTTAATTCGACGTATTGATTTTTAAAGTTCAGTGTTATAGACTTGTATACATAAATATGATGATAAAGGGCTACATAAATATGATGATAAAGGGCTGTGCTGCGATGGGATGATGATGATGAAGGGCTGTGCTGGGAAATGGGGATGATGATGATGAAGGGCTGTGCCGGGAAGGGGATAATGATGCTGATGATGAAGCGGGAAGGCGATAATGATGCTGATGATGAAGGGCTGTACGGAGAAGGGGAGATGATGAAGGGTTGTTCGGGGAAGGGGGGATGATGAAGGGCTGTGCCAGGAGGGGGCTGATGATGATCAAGGGCTGTGCCAGAAAGGGTGATGATGATGATGATAAAGGGCTGTACCGAGAAGGGGGGGAAGATGATGATGATGAAGGGCTGTGTCCGAAAGGGGGATGATGATAAAGGGCTGTGACGGGAAGAAAGTATGATGATGATAATGAAGGGCTGTGCCGGGAAGGGGGGATGATGATGATGATGATGATGAAGGGTTGTGCGTGAAAGTGGGGATGATGATGGGGTGAGTAAGGGCTGTGCAGAGAAGGGGGGGTGATGAAGTATTATGCAGGGAATTGGGTATTATAGTGGGGAAGGGTTGTGCGGGGAAGGGGGTTATGATGATGATGAAGGGTTGTGCGGGGAAGGGGGGGATGATGATGAAGGGCTGTGCCGGGAAGAGGGATGATGATGATGAAGGGCTGTGCCGTGAAGGGGGTATGATGATGGGTATGAGGAAGGGCTGTGCCAGGAAGTGGGGATCATGATGAAGGATTGTGCGGCGAAGGAGATATAATGATGGGGAAGGGTTGTGTGGGATAGTGGGTATGATGATGAAGGGTTGTGCGGGGAAGGGGGTATGATGATGAAGGGTTGAGCGGGGAAGGGAGGATGATGATGAATGGTTGTGCCGGGAAGGGGGGGATGATGCTGGACTGTCCTGGGAAGTTGGGATGATGATGGGGATGATGAAGGACTGTGTCGGGAAGGTGGGATGATCATGATGAAGGGCTGTGCTGGAAGGGGGATTATGATTATGCGCTGTGCCGGGAATGGGGGATGATGATAATAAAGGGTTGTGCAGGGAAGGGGGGTGATGCTGATGATGAAGGGCTATGCCGGGAACGGAGGATGATGAAGGGCTGTGCCAGGAAGGAGGGATGATAATGATGTAGAAGGGCTGGGCCGGGAAGGGGGGATGATGAAGGATTGTTCGGGGAAGGGGGTTGTCATGAGCTGCTTTGTTTGTGGGATTAGGTAGTGCAGAGGTTAATCTGGACGGCCTCATTCTGGGATTCTGGGAGGCTTCTTATAGCCTCATTGTGGAGCCATTCCCTGTCGCTTATACTTTGACCCTTGGCCGAGTGTGTGTGACCCTGTGCTTTGTGCTTGTGCTACTTTATGCTTGCTTGGTTTTGACTTGGTTCTGTTCCCGTTATGAGTTCTGCCTGCCCCTCCTGTACAGCGTTGCTATCTTGTGTATGACCCCTGGCCTTTGTCCTGACAACTCTCTACTTACCCCTCCTGTACTGCATTGCTATCTCCGTGTATGACTCCTGGCTTATGTTCTGACTATTCTCTGCTCGCCCCTTCTGTACTGCGCCGTCCTCTCTGAGTATGAACCCCGTTTGTCTGACCTGAGTTTCCCTCTTCACTAATCCAGGGTCCCTGTAAAGTCCTGCACTCATCTCCAGCAGCAGGACGCTAAGCCCCGCCCCCTGTGGTCACATGATCGCAAGTCCTTTTGCTTACTGCTACCTTCAGTGTCTCCTCTCACCAAGCTGCTTAGGTCCTGTCTGCCTGAGCCTCCCCTGTGGCATCTGACCCCAGGCCCTTCCGCAGTGTGGGTGAGTCACCCTGCTCAGCCACGGCAGTTCGCTGGCGCTGACAGGAGCATGATAGGGGTATAATAGTGGGGAAGGGCTGTGCGGAGAAGGGGGGATGATGGATTGTGCGGGGAAGGTGTATAATAGTGGGGAAGGGTAGTGCGGGGAAGGGGGGTATGATGATGATAAAGGGTTGTGCGGGGAAGGGCGGATGATGATGAAGGGTTGTGCACGGAAGGGGGATGATGATGAAGGGCTGTGTGGAGATGGGGGATGATGATGATGATGAAGAAGGGCTGTGTCGTGAAGGGAGAATGATGATGGGATGAGGAAGGGCTGTACGGAGAAGGGGGATGATGATGAAGGTAGGGGGTATAATGTTGGGGAAGGGTTTGCAGGGATGGGGGTATGATGATGAAGGGTTGTGTGGGGAAGGGTGGGATGATGATGAAGGGTTGTACAGGAAAGGCAGAATGATGATGAAAGGCTGTGCTGGGAAGGGGGGATGATGATGAAGGATTGTGCGGTTAAGGAGATATAATGATGGGGAGGGGTTTTGTGGGGAAAGGGGTACGATGATGAACGGCTGTGCCGGAAAGGGGGGATGATGTTGAAGGGCTGTGCCGAGAAGAGAGGATGATGATGAAGGGCTGTGCTGGGAAGGGGGGAGGATGATGGTGAAGGGCTTTGTCGGGAAGGGGGGATGATGAAGGATTGTGCTGGGAAGGGGGTATAACAGTGGAGAAGGGTTGTGCGGGGAAGGGGGGTATGATGATGAAGGGTTGTGCGGGGAAGGGCGGATGATGAAGTGTTGTGCGCGGAAGGGGTGATAATGATGAAGGGCTATGTGGGGAAGGGGGGATGATGATGATGAAGAAGGGAAGGGTGAATGATGTGGATGAGGAAGGGCTGTACGGAGAAGGGGGGATGATAAGGATTGTGCTGGGAAGGGGGTATAATGTTGGGGAAGTGTTTGCAGGGAAGGGGGTATGATGATGAAGGGTTGTGTGGGGAAGCATGGATGATGATGAAGGGATGTGCGGGGAAGGGGGGATGATGATGAAGGGTTGTGCAGGAAAGGCAGGATGATGATGAAAGGCTGTGCGGGGAAGGGGGGATGATGGTGATGATTAAGGGCTATGCCGGGAAGGAATTATGATGAAGGGCTGTGTCGGGAAGGGGGGATGATGGGGATGAGGAAGGGCTGTGCCGGGAAGGGGGGATGAAGATGAAGGATTGTGCGGCTAAGGAGATATAATAATGGGGAAGGGTTGTGTGGGGAAGGGGGTACGATGATGGACTGCTGTCGGAAAGGGGGGATGATGTTGAAGGGCTGTGCCGGGAAGGGTTGATGATGATGATGAAGGGCTGTGCCGTGAAGAGGGGTTGATAATGATGAAGGGCTGTGCCGGAATGGGGGGTGTTGTGAATGGACTTGAAATGAGTTCTGAGCAGAGGCTCCCTCTGGTGGTTACAAGCGGTACTGGACTGTCCAGTGAAGATTGTGAGGATTGGGAATCAGGTATTACTGACTGGTCTTATATAAGGGAGTCACCTTCCCATCAGGGTTGCCGGTGATCAATTGTTCTGGTCTCAATCCTTGATTCCTGTTTCCTTTGTAGCCTGCTGTGTCGTGTCTGCATCTCCTGCTAACAGATAAGACATTTTCTTCTTTTTGCTTTTGTGCTTGATTTTTGCATTTTGTCCTGCACCTTACTGGGGGCCTTCAGGGTCCCCTCCGGGGGCTTTTGCCCTCTCAGTTTTGTTCAGCCACTGATGTTTGTACATTTGCTTTTTCCAGTTTTTTCAATGGCTGCTGTTTTGATTTTGTTACACCAGAGAACTAATTTAGGTGGTAGAGGTCGTGTGATCTCAGGTGTTTTTGAAATTAGTAAAGTTGGTGCTTTTCAGGGTTTTTTGGGATTGCAGTAAGTGCCCTTCCTATCCTTTTCTATTTAGATAGTTTGGGCCCCAACGTTTGCTCATACTATTTTCTGTCTGTGTCAGTATTTCTTCTTGTCTAACCGCCATTACATGTTTGGGGGCTTTCTATGTTCTTTGGGGATCTGCTCCGGGGCAGATAGCTTTCCTCTTTCTATCTTTAGGTATAGTTAGTTTCTCAGGCTGTGACGAGGCGTCTAGGACCAACGTAGGAACGCTCCACGGCTGCCTCTAGTTGTGGTGGTTAGTCAGGGTACTGCAATCTCATAGATTCCAACTGCTCTGGTGTATTGCCTTTTTTTACCTGCACTCCTCAGCTACCAAATCATAACAGTATCACCGGCCTAAACTGAAAATTATATGGTTCTCACAGAAGGGAAAAATATTGTGAAAGAAAAAAAAAAAAGGTTGTCAGAGTTGTCAGAGATATTTTTCTGTTTGTTGCATTTTTTTTTTTTTCCCTCTGTATGTCTGGGTGCTGGGGAGGATTTTTTCTCTCAATGGAGTTTGCACGGTTGTCTGGCCGTGTGGATCAGCTTGCCACTGAGGTTCAGAGTATTGCTACCTATCTCGCTAGGTTGCCTGTTGTGGAACCTAGGATTCCCATGCCAGATTTGTTTTTGGGGGATCGAGCCAAGTTTCTGAATTTCAAAAATAATTATAAATTGTTTTTTGCCTTAAAATCTAAGTCCTCAGGGAACGCAGCGCAGCAGGTTCAAATTGTCATCTCTCTCCTGCGCGGCGATCCTCAGGATTGGGCTTTTTCCCTGACACCTGGGAATCCTGTTTTGAGTGATGTTGATACATTTTTTCAGGCCTTGGGGTTATTGTACGATGAGCCTAATGTCACTGATCAAGCTGAAAAAGCCTTGTTGGCATTAAATCAGGGGCTTGATGACGCTGAGTTATACTGTCAGAGATTCCGTAGGTGGGCAGTCCTGACCAAATGGAATGACGACGCTTTGGCAGCCCTTTTTCGGAAGGGTCTGTCAGATAATGTAAAGGATGTTATGGTGGGATTCCCTGTCCCCTCTGGTCTCAATGATTCTATGTCATTAGCGATTCAAATTGACAGACGTTTGTGTGAGCGGAGAAGTATGCGTGGAATAGTGTTGCCTTGTGAACCTGCTTCTGAACCCATGCAGTGTGATAGAGTGGTTTCTGGGGCACAGCGTCATGAGTTTCGAAAGCGCAATGGGTTATGTTTCTACTGTGGTGATGCCTCTCATGCTATTTCAGTCTGCCCTAAGCGGGGAAGACATTTTGCACGCTCAGTTGTCTTGGGTAGTGTTCAGACTAAGTTTTTATTAACTGTTACTCTGATATGCTCTCTGTCCTCATTTTCTGCTCAGGCTTTCGTTGATTCGGGAGCAGCTATTAACCTGATGGATTTTGATTTCGCTAAACGTTGTGGGTTTCCCTTGATACCCCTACAGAAGTCTATTCCCCTACTGGGGATCGATTCTACCCCTTTGGCTGACAATAAACCTCAGTTCTCTACTCAGGTGATAATGAGGGTTGAACCTGATCATCAGGAGAGCTGCAAATTTTTGGTTCTGTATAATCTGCATGACATTATCATGCTGGGTTTCCCTTGGTTACAGTCTCATAATCCTGTTTTGTATTGGAAATCTGTGTCTGTAACCAGTTGGGGCTGCCAATGTGTTAATACCAACACTCCTGTTTTTTCTGCCTCCCCCCAGGCTCAGGATGTTCCTGACTTTTTGATTGAATTTTCTGATGTGTTTAGCGAAAGTAAATCTGCATCCTTGCCTCCCCATAGGAGCTATGACTGCGCTATTGAATTAGTGCCTGGTAGTAAATTCCCTAAAGGTCGCCTTTTTAACTTGTCTGTACCTGAACATGACGCTATGCGGTCTTATATCAAGGAGTCTTTGGAGAAAGGTCATATCAGACCATCCTCTTCACCCTTAGGTGCCGTTTTTTTCTTTGTGGCCAAAAAGGATGGTTCATTAAGGCCGTGTATTGATTATCGTCTTTTGAACAATATTACTGTGAAATATCAATACCCGTTACCCTTGATTTCTGACCTGTTTTCCAGGGTGAAAAACGCTACTTGGTTTACCAAGCTTGACCTCAGGGGGGCATATAACCTTATTTCATTAAGCACGGGGATGAATGAAGACGGCATTTAACACCCCTGAGGGGCATTTTGAGTACCTTGTGATGCCCTTTGGGCTCACTAATGCTCCTTCTGTCTTCCAGTCCTTCATGAATGACATTTTCAGGGATTTTGTGGATAAATTTCTGATTGTTTATTTGGATGATATCTTGATTTTTTCCGATGACTGGGACTCTCATGTGAAACATGTTCGAACTGTATTCCAGATTTTGAGAGAGAATGCTCTGTATGTGAAGGGATCAAAGTGTCCTTTTGGCGTACAGAGGATCTCATTTTTGGGATTTATTTTGTCCCCATCTGTTATTGAAATGGACCCGGTCAAGGTTCAGGCCATCTGTGATTGGGTCCAACCTACTTCATTAAAGGCTCTTCAAAGATTTTTGGGTTTTGCCAATTTTTATCGTAAATTTATTGGTAATTTCTCGGTTATTGTTAAACCATTAACTGATTTGACCAAAAAGGGTTCTGATGTGGTGAATTGGCCTCCTGAGGCAGTCTCTGCGTTTCAGGAACTTAAGCAGAGATTCACTTCTGCTCCTGTTCTACGGCAGCCTGATGTTTCTCTGCCGTTTCAGGTGGAGGCTGATGCCTCTGAAATTGGGGCAGGTGCCGTTTTGTCCCAAAGAGATCCAGAGACCTCTAAAAGTAACCCTTGTGCCTTTTTCTCTCGAAAATTTTCTCCTACTGAACGTAATTATGACGTGGGTAATCGGGAGTTATTGGCCATGAAATGGGCTTTTGAAGAGTGGAGACATTGGCTGGAGGGAGCCAAACATCAGGTGGTGGTCCTTACTGACCATAAGAATCTGGTTTATCTGGAATCTGCCAAGCGACTTAATCCTAGACAGGCCAGGTGGGCCTTGTTTTTCACACGTTATAATTTTGTGGTTTCCTTTCTTCCTGGCACTAAGAATGTTAAGGCGGATGCTCTTTCAAGGAGTTTCCTTGCGGACTCTCCTGAGTTATCTGATCCTTCTGTTATTTTGAAAGAAGGTGTAGTTCTTTCCGCCATCTCGCCCAATTTGAGACTGGCTCTGGAGGGGTGTCAGGAGGATAGGCCCGAGCGCTGTCCTGTTGGGAAATTGTTTGTCCCGGACCACTGGAAAAAGAGTGTGATGTCTGAGATTCATTGTTCCGCGTTGGCCGGTCATCCCGGAATTTTTGGTACCAGAGACTTGGTTAGTCGGTCCTTTTGGTGGCCTACCTTGTCTCGTGATGTCAGGGAATTTGTGCAGTCCTGCGGGACTTGCTCTCGCTCCAAGCCTTGCTCTCGCTCTAGTGGTTTGTTGATGCCATTGCCTGTGCCCAAGAGACCATGGACCCATATCTCTATGGATTTCATTTCCGACCTCCCTGTTTCTCAGAGAATGACCGTCATCTGGGTGATTTGTGATAGGTTTTCCAAGATGATACATCTTGTGCCATTACCTAAGTTGCCTTCCTCCTCTGAATTGGTACCTTTGTTCCTTCAGCACGTGGTTCGTTTACACGGCATTCCTGAGAACATTGTGTCTGACAGAGGAGTCCAGTTTGTTTCCAGATTTTGGAGGACCTTTTGTTTTAAACTTAATGTTCAATTGTCTTTCTCCTCGGCGTTTCATCCTCAGACCAATGGTCAAACTGAGAGAACAAATCAGACATTGGAGACTTATCTAAGATGCTTTGTGTCTGCTGATCAGGATGACTGGGTCTCTTTTTTGCCTTTGGCTGAGTTTGCTCTTAATAATAGGGCTAGCTCTGCCACTTTGATGTCTCCATTTTTCTGTAATTCTGGGTTTCACCCTCGATTTTCTTCAGGACAGACGGAGGCTTCTGTCTGTCCAGGTGTTGACTCTGTTGTGGAGCGTATGCAACAGATTTGGGACCAGGTGTGCAGAGGTTGTCCCTCTCTCAGGAGAGGACCCAGCGGTTTGCTAACCGGCATAGGACTGATGGTCCCGGTTTAAAGTGGGGGACTTGGTCTGGTTGTCCTCAAAAAATATTCCTATGAGAGTGGCATCTCCTAAATTTAAGCCTAGGTTCATTGGACCTTATAAGATCATGGAGATTCTTAATCCTGTTTCTTTTCGTTTGCTTCTTCCAGGAACATTTAAGATCCATAATGTGTTCCACAAGTCCTTGTTGAAGAGGTTTGTTGAGCCAGTGGTTCCTACTGCTTTGCCTCCTGACCCTGTTCTGGTTGAGGGCAATATGGAGTTTGTGGTTGAGAAAATTTTGAATTCTCGTTTTTCTAGACGGAAACTCCAGTATTTGGTTAAGTGGAGAGGTTATGGTCAGGAAGACAATTCTTGGGTGTTTGCTTCGGACATCCATGCTAGGAGACTTATCCGTGCGTATCATAGAACTCATCCTGACCGACCTGGTTGCTCAAGTGAGGGTTCGGTGACCCCTCCTCAAGGGGGGAGTACTGTTGTGAATGGACTTGAAATGAGTTCTGAGCAGAGGCTCCCTCTGGTGGTTACAAGCGGTACTGGACTGTCCAGTGAAGATTGTGAGGATTGGGAATCAGGTATTACTGACTGGTCTTATATAAGGGAGTCACCTTCCCATCAGGGTTGCCGGTGATCAATTGTTCTGGTCTCAATCCTTGATTCCTGTTTCCTTTGTAGCCTGCTGTGTCGTGTCTGCATCTCCTGCTAACAGATAAGACATTTTCTTCTTTTTGCTTTTGTGCTTGATTTTTGCATTTTGTCCTGCACCTTACTGGGGGCCTTCAGGGTCCCCTCCGGGGGCTTTTGCCCTCTCAGTTTTGTTCAGCCACTGATGTTTGTACATTTGCTTTTTCCAGTTTTTTCAATGGCTGCTGTTTTGATTTTGTTACACCAGAGAACTAATTTAGGTGGTAGAGGTCGTGTGATCTCAGGTGTTTTTGAAATTAGTAAAGTTGGTGCTTTTCAGGGTTTTTTGGGATTGCAGTAAGTGCCCTTCCTATCCTTTTCTATTTAGATAGTTTGGGCCCCAACGTTTGCTCATACTATTTTCTGTCTGTGTCAGTATTTCTTCTTGTCTAACCGCCATTACATGTTTGGGGGCTTTCTATGTTCTTTGGGGATCTGCTCCGGGGCAGATAGCTTTCCTCTTTCTATCTTTAGGTATAGTTAGTTTCTCAGGCTGTGACGAGGCGTCTAGGACCAACGTAGGAACGCTCCACGGCTGCCTCTAGTTGTGGTGGTTAGTCAGGGTACTGCAATCTCATAGATTCCAACTGCTCTGGTGTATTGCCTTTTTTTACCTGCACTCCTCAGCTACCAAATCATAACAGTATCACCGGCCTAAACTGAAAATTATATGGTTCTCACAGAAGGGAAAAATATTGTGAAAGAAAAAAAAAAAAGGTTGTCAGAGTTGTCAGAGATATTTTTCTGTTTGTTGCATTTTTTTTTTTTTTTCCCTCTGTATGTCTGGGTGCTGGGGAGGATTTTTTCTCTCAATGGAGTTTGCACGGTTGTCTGGCCGTGTGGATCAGCTTGCCACTGAGGTTCAGAGTATTGCTACCTATCTCGCTAGGTTGCCTGTTGTGGAACCTAGGATTCCCATGCCAGATTTGTTTTTGGGGGATCGAGCCAAGTTTCTGAATTTCAAAAATAATTGTAAATTGTTTTTTGCCTTAAAATCTAAGTCCTCAGGGAACGCAGCGCAGCAGGCTCAAATTGTCATCTCTCTCCTGCGCGGCGATCCTCAGGATTGGGCTTTTTCCCTGACACCTGGGGATCCTGTTTTGAGTGATGTTGATACATTTTTTCAGGCCTTGGGGTTATTGTACGATGAGCCTAATGTCACTGATCAAGCTGAAAAAGCCTTGTTGGCATTAAATCAGGGGCTTGATGACGCTGAGTTATACTGTCAGAGATTCCGTAGGTGGGCAGTCCTGACCAAATGGAATGATGACGCTTTGGCAGCCCTTTTTCGGAAGGGTCTGTCAGATAATGTAAAGGATGTTATGGTGGGATTCCCTGTCCCCTCTGGTCTCAATGATTCTATGTCATTAGCGATTCAAATTGACAGACGTTTGTGTGAGCGGAGAAGTATGCGTGGAATAGTGTTGCCTTGTGAACCTGCTTCTGAACCCATGCAGTGTGATAGAGTGGTTTCTGGGGCACAGCGTCATGAGTTTCGAAAGCGCAATGGGTTATGTTTCTACTGTGGTGATGCCTCTCATGCTATCTCAGTCTGCCCTAAGCGGGGAAGACGTTTTGCACGCTCAGTTGTCTTGGGTAGTGTTCAGACTAAGTTTTTATTAACTGTTACTCTGATATGCTCTCTGTCCTCATTTTCTGCTCAGGCTTTCGTTGATTCGGGAGCAGCTATTAACCTGATGGATTTTGATTTCGCTAAACGTTGTGGGTTTCCCTTGATACCCCTACAGAAGTCTATTCCCCTACTGGGGATCGATTCTACCCCTTTGGCTGACAATAAACCTCAGTTCTCTACTCAGGTGATAATGAGGGTTGAACCTGATCATCAGGAGAGCTGCAAATTTTTGGTTCTGTATAATCTGCATGACATTATCGTGCTGGGTTTCCCTTGGTTACAGTCTCATAATCCTGTTTTGGATTGGAAATCTGTGTCTGTAACCAGTTGGGGCTGCCAATGTGTTAATACCAACACTCCTGTTTTTTCTGCCTCCCCCAGGCTCAGGATGTTCCTGACTTTTTGATTGAATTTTCTGATGTGTTTAGCGAAAGTAAATCTGCATCCTTGCCTCCCCATAGGAGCTATGACTGCGCTATTGAATTAGTGCCTTGCAGTAAATTCCCTAAAGGTCGCCTTTTTAACTTGTCTGTACCTGAACATGACGCTATGCGGTCTTATATCAAGGAGTCTTTGGAGAAAGGTCATATCAGACCATCCTCTTCACCCTTAGGTGCCGGTTTTTTCTTTGTGGCCAAAAAGGATGGTTCATTAAGGCCGTGTATTGATTATCGTCTTTTGAACAATATTACTGTGAAATATCAATACCCGTTACCCTTGATTTCTGACCTGTTTTCCAGGGTGAAAAACGCTACTTGGTTTACCAAGCTTGACCTCAGGGGGGCATATAACCTTATTTGCATTAAGCACGGGGATGAATGGAAGACGGCATTTAACACCCCTGAGGGGCATTTTGAGTACCTTGTGATGCCCTTTGGGCTCACTAATGCTCCTTCTGTCTTCCAGTCCTTCATGAATGACATTTTCAGGGATTTTGTGGATAAATTTCTGATTGTTTATTTGGATGATATCTTGATTTTTTCCGATGACTGGGACTCTCATGTGAAACATGTTCGAACTGTATTCCAGATTTTGAGAGAGAATGCTCTGTATGTGAAGGGATCAAAGTGTCTTTTTGGCGTACAGAGGATCTCATTTTTGGGATTTATTTTGTCCCCATCTGTTATTGAAATGGACCCGGTCAAGGTTCAGTCCATCTGTGATTGGGTCCAACCTACTTCATTAAAGGCTCTTCAAAGATTTTTGGGTTTTGCCAATTTTTATCGTAAATTTATTGGTAATTTCTCGGTTATTGTTAAACCATTAACTGATTTGACCAAAAAGGGTTCTGATGTGGTGAATTGGCCTACTGAGGCAGTCTCTGCGTTTCAGGAACTTAAGCAGAGATTCACTTCTTCTCCTGTTCTACGGCAGCCTGATGTTTCTCTACCGTTTCAGGTGGAGGTTGATGCCTCTGAAATTGGGGCAGGTGCCGTTTTGTCCCAAAGAGATCCAGAGACCTCTAAGAGTAACCCTTGTGCCTTTTTCTCTCGAAAATTTTCTCCAACTGAACGTAATTATGACATGGGTAATCGGGAGTTATTTGACATGAAGTGGGCCTTTGAAGAGTGGAGACATTGGCTGGAAGGAGTCAAACATCAGGTGGTGGTCCTCACGGACCATAAGAATCTGGTTTATCTCGAATCAGCCAAGCGACTTAATCCTAGACAGGCCAGGTGGGCTTTGTTTTTCACACGTTTTAATTTTGTGGTTTCTTTTCTTCCTGGCACTAAGAATGTTAAGGCGGATGCCCTCTCGAGGAGTTTCTTTGCGGACTCTCCTGAATTATCTGATCCTACTGTTATTTTGAAAGAGGGTGTAGTTCTTTCCGCCATCTCGCCCAATTTGAGACTGGCCTTGGAAGGGTGTCAGGAGGATAAACCTGAGCACTGCCCCCTTGGGAAATTGTTTGTCCCAGACGAGTGGAAGAAGAGTGTGATGTCTGAGATTCATTGTTCTGCGTTGGCTGGTCATCCCGGGATTTTTGGTACCAGAGACTTTGTGAGTCGGTCCTTTTGGTGGCCTACTTTGTCTCGTGACGTCAGGGAATTTGTGCAGTCCTGTGGGACTTGCTCTCGCTCCAAGCCTTGCTCTCGCTCTAGTGGTTTGTTAATGCCATTACCTGTGCCCAAGAGGCCATGGACCGATATCTCTATGGATTTTATTTCCGACCTCCCTGTTTCTCAGAGAATGACCGTTATCTGGGTAAGCTGTGATAAGTTTTCCAAGATGATACATCTTGTGCCATTATCTAAGTTGCCTTCCTTCTCCGAATTGGTGCATTTGTTCCTTCAGCACATGGTTCGGTTACATGGCATTCCGGAGAACATTGTGTCTGACGGAGGAGTCCAGTTTGTTTCCAGATTTTGGAGGACATTTTGTTCTAAACTTGGTGTTCAATTATCTTTCTCCTCTGCTTTTCATCCTCAGACCAATGGACAAACCGAGAGAACAAACCAGACCTTGGAGACTTATTCTAGATGTTTTGTGTCTACTGATCAAGATGACTGTGTCTCTTTTTTGCCTTTGGCTGAGTTTGCTCTTAATAATAGGGCTAGCTCTGCCACCTTGATGTCTCCATTTTTCTGCAATTTTAGGTTTCACCCTCGATTTTCTTCGGGACAGGCGGAGGCTTCTGTCTGTCCGGGTGTTAACTCTGTTGTGGAGCGAATGTAGCAGATTTGGGACCAGGTAGTGGAGAGGTTGTCTCTCTCTCAGGAAAAGGCCCAACGGTTTGCCAACCGGCATAGGACTGATGGTCCTCGGTTTAAAGTGGGGCACTTGGTTTGGTTGTCCTCAAGAAATATCCCTATGAGGGTGGTTCATTGGACCTTATAAGATCATGGAGATTCTTAATCCTGTTTCCTTCCGTTTGCTTCTTCCAGGGACATTTAAGATCCATAACGTGTTCCACAAGTCCTTATTGAAGAGGTTTGTCGAGCCAGTGGTTCCTATGGCTGCGCCTCCTGACCCTGTTTAGGTTGAGGGCAATCTGGAGTATGTGGTTGAGAAAATATTGGATTCTCGTTTTTCTATACAGAAGCTCCAGTATTTGGTTAAGTGGAGAAGTTATGGTCAGGAGGACAATTCTTGGGTGTTTGCTTCGGACATCCATGCTAGGAGACTTATCCGTGCCTATCACCGAGCTCATCCTGATCGGCCTGGTTGCACAAGTGAGGGTTTGGTGACCCCTCCTCAAGGGGGGGTACTGTTATGAATGTGCTAGAGATGGTTTCTGAGCAGAGGCTCCCTCTGGTGGTTACAGACAGTACTGAACCTTTCAGCAAGGAGTGGCAATCTGGGTTCACTGACTGGTCTGATATAAGGAAGGTTCCCTCCCATGTTGGTTGTAGGTGATCAATTGTTCTTGTCTCAATTGTGGTTCCTGGTTCATTTGGAAGTTTGCTGGAGTCTTGCCTGCATCTCCTGCTTTCAGATAAGATATTTTTTGCTTTTCTTTTTGTGCTTGCTTTTTGCATTGTTTTCTGCACTTTTGTGGAGGTCAGCCGGGTCCCCACACAGTTTGTCTGCAGCCACTGTTGTTTGCTCATTTGCTTTTTCCTGTTTTTTCAGCGGCTGCGGCTTGGTTTTTGTCTGCAGCCACTGTTGTTTGCTCATTTGCTTTTTCCTGTTTTTTCAGCGGCTGCGGCTTGGTTTTTGTTCACACTGAGATCTGATTTAGTGGGTGGTGAGATCGTGTGATCTCAGTATTTTTGTAATCAGAATTGTTGGATTTTTGTAGGGTTTTCTGGGTTGCAGAAAGTAATCTCTCCTGTCCTATCCTATTCAGTCAGCTTGTGGCCCCAGCGTTTGCTCAGTCTATTTTCTACCTATGTTTGTATTTTCATCTTGTCTAACCGCCATTATATGTTTGTGGGCTTCCTATTTTCTTTGGGGATCTGCTCTGGGGCAGATAGCTTTCATCTTTCTGCCTTTTGGTGTAGTTATCTCTCAGGCTATGACGAGGCGTCTAGGATAAACGTAGGAACGCTCCATGGCTACCTCTAGTTGTGTCGTTAGTTTAGGAATCTGCAACCCATCAGTTACCAACATCTCAGGTGTTCGGCTGCCCTGCTGTTGTTCCTGTCCTCCTCAGCTACCGAAACATAACAGGCAACCCGAGCATCCACACCTCTACAGTACTTGCACTTGGACTGTCTAGTGCTGAGTTGATCTTAAGACCCCAGCAGCAAAAGCTACTGCTGTTAGTCCTCAGTGTCTGGGAGTAGGGATCCCACGCACACTATTATCTCGATCCCACCGCTCTGCCAACAATCTGTGATGGATTGCACAGAGGAACGGGTGTGTCAACTTTGCTCCTCTCTGGGGAGGGGAGAGAAGGACCCAGCAGGGATCGGCTCTCTGGCGCCACCACTTGCCCCAGGTCAGTCAGGGAACTGCACCGAGGGCAAATAGTCGCCGGAAAGGCTTCCCTTATAGGTACGAGTTATTAAGGCATTCCCAGTGAGGGGGGATATCCATCACCAGTCCAGGCTGGCGACATATATATAAACCTCCCGGCTGTCACGTTCAGGGCTCCTCACTAACACAGTACGGTATGCTCCCACCAGTTCCTCGTTCGATATAAGCCCCGTCCGACAGCAGGCTTATATCGGGTCAGAAACCAACCCGGGTTGTGTATAATAACCAACTGAGCATGCGAACGTGGGGATTCGTGAATCGAGATAAAAGAGCAGCACAAGATTAATTTTATATTTAATCACCAAAAAGGCGCACTAGAAAATACAGATATATATACAAGAGCAAATATATACAGTCAGGAGCAGGGCCGGCTCCAGGTTTTTATGGGCCCCGGGCGAAAGAGCCTCAGTGGGCCCCTTTAACACAGACCACGATTCATGATGCACAGATACAGCAGAGAAATATAGGTACAGTACAATGCCAAATACTTCACTTCTTCCATTACATGAGTGATATCTATTGTAAATTGTACAATAGCTCAAAAACCGCCAAATCCTCACAGTGCACAGTACAGACTGGACAGTACAGTCCTCCATACAATATTATGGGCACCACAGTCTCCCCCTCATCACCCATATAATACCCCATGCAGGATGTCACCCCCCATATAATGCTCCATACAGAATACTGGACCCAAAATAATGCTCCATACAGAATACTGGACCCAATATAATGCTCCATACAGGATACTGGTCCCCATATAATGCTCCATACAGGATACTGGTCCCCATATAATGCTCCATACAAAATATGGAGCTCTCCTCTGCGCTGTACTGCGTTCTGCACTGTTACGGCTCAGGAAAGGGCGCTGTGGAAAGACTCCCCATTATCATCATGATTGCCTCCTTATCATCATCATCTCCTCCCCATCATCATCATGGCCTCCCCATTATCAGCAATGCCTGCCCATCATCATCTCCTCCCCATCATCATCAATGCCTGCCCATCATCATCTTCTCCCCATCATCAATGCCTGCCCATTATCATCAATGCCTGCCCATTATCATCATCGTCTCCCCATCATCATCATCAATGCCTCCCCATTATCAGCAATGCCTGCCCATCATCACACACAGACAGCACACAAGCACTCTCTCACATACATACACACACACATACACCACACAAAGCACCGCACTACATACACACAGACACACACAGAGACACACACACGTCTTACCTGTCCGGCGTCCCCGCGCTTTCTGCCACAGCCGGCCGCTGAATGATGATGTCATTCAGCGGCGCTGCTGTGAGAGAAAGCGCCGGCGCCCCCTGGAGCCCGGAGCTGCGGCAGCGGAGGCACGGGGGAGGTAAGTATTGTGCCAGCTGATGCCGGGGCCCTGAGCAAGCGGGGGGGGCCCAGTGGCGGCGCTGACACCGCTCTCCTCCGCTAACGGGCGCGGGGGTGCCAGACTGCGAGTGGGCCCCCCGCCTGCTCAGGGCCCCGGCACTTGCCCGGGTGTGCCGGGTGCTGACGCCGGCCCTGGTCAGGAGTGTTGTACAAGAGTAGGGTACAGATAGGTTACAATTACCATGCTATGTAGCATGTGACCACAGAGAGGCGCTGATGGATCACAGGTGCAAATCTTAGTTACGTGATTCAGTCTGGACGTGTCACGTAACGGTCCTCCTGGCAGTAGAAAAACTGAGCTCAAAATTAAGGGGCTGCCTAATATCTCCTAGGCTGCTCCCTCCCACTCTCTGCTCCCACCCCTGGGCTGGGCTGCCTTCCTCCTCCCATATCTGAGAGTATGATTTTCCAGGCGGAACCGTGGATGGCCCATAACTTCCTGCCCGTAGCTCCAAATGGGGCGGCGGCGACACCACTGGGTTCTGCTAGATTTTATCTATGCAGGGAGACCAACTACGGGTACTGTGTTTAATTCCTGGTAGCTATACTTTATAACTCCATAACGCAGGGTTCTGGAGGTGGCTAATGGCTAAATGGTATGGGCGTGTGGGGAAAGAAATACTGATTCCAATTATGTGCTTGGCTAGGTTCAGTGATATTGCATTGTTTTATTATAGGTCATTTTCTAGTTTTCATATCTCAGAGCCTTGCACTGGTTAGCCTGGAATCTGTTGTGCCATGATGGCAGCCTTAGTCAAACAAAGGAAGCCAGTTGGCTTGTAGCTGCACAGAGTTCATACCTCTGTGCTAGGTGCTAGGTACTCATTGTCTATGACTTTTGGGCCTCCTTGGAGAGAGGATTCAAAACACTTCTTGCTAGAGTTAAGTAAAGAAAAACATTGGTCCTGGGAAATCCCAAGAGTGGAGGGCTGAGTTTGAGAGCAAGTATTTTGGGCCACAGCATCTGATAAAGAATTCCATCAGATAGGAAAATGATATCAAGTAGATATCATTTTCCCATATCTCACACCCAGGTTTTCCATGTGGCTGAAGGCAACAGATCCCAGTTAAAATCCTTGCAGTATAGGTTTTGGGTGTGTCAGGTTGAGTGTCAGTCTGGTGTGTGTTAGAGGGCTGAGCAGTCGGCTCTGCATTGCTACATCTTGTGAGGCAACACAGACAAATGTACACAACAGCGTACACAACAGTGCAGTAGCCCACGGCAACTGGTCTCGGAGGTGGACTGTCTTGTGTCCGGCGGTGAACAGGAGGTAGACTGTCCTGTGCCCGAAGGAGGACTAGTCTGTTTAATGACTGCAAATTGGAGTGTATGGTTCCCTTCTGCGATCCAGAGGATACCGGGTACTGTATAGTGCTGTGAATATGACATTAATGGTGTATACTTGTGTGAATTGGACATTAATGGTGTATACTTGTGTGAATTGGACATTAATGCTGTGAAGTAACCGCATTAAAGAGTCATTGGTTTGGAACTTTGTTGGGTCACTGCCTCCTCACTACATAAATGTGCTACCGTGGCACTACAATATATACAGTACAGACCAAAAGTTTGGACACACCATCTCACTCAAAGATTTTTCTGTATTTTCATGGCTATGAAAATTGTAGAATCACACTGAAGGCATCAAAACTATAAATTAACACATGTGGAATTATACTGAGTCGCCCGCCAGGGCCGTGGGGTACTCGACACCGAGCCCGTCCACTTCTATGGGGGATGTCACGGTAGCTGCAGCTCGGTCCGTGGCCCTGGGACTCACCTCAAAAAGGGGATATTTACAGAGGATTAAAAGGTATGTTGAATGTTCGTGACGCCACCTGTGGTGCCTGGTCAGGGTGACCAGCGCTGCTGTATAGGTCCGCTGAAGGGTTGGTATTGGGCAGCAAGGTGTTAAGCCTTCCACAGGTAAGGCTGGGTCCTTCAGGGTAGATAGAATGTAAGGGTGCAGGACAGAGGAGAATCCGACAGTAGGAGTAATAAGATGGACACACACACATAAGTCTCTTTCTGTACCTTTACTGTTGTTATTGCAGGCACGTCCCGGGGCGCTGTAGGGTGAAGGATGCACATCCAGTTCCTCCCACTGAGTAGGTATAGGGCTTCCTTACTCCTAAAATGAGTCTCTGACCTGTGTGAAACTAGGCCTGAGTCTGTCTCCAACTTTACGCCCTGCTGAAGTTGTGTAGGGCCTTCTCTTGAAAGAATACAGTCTCTAATGGTTGCGCCAACCAGACTCCTGTCTTCCTGACCCAGTTACGTATCAGCACTAAAGGGTTGCTGCGACTTGTAGTCCCGCAGGAAATACGGTATCTCCTACTGGTCGTGAAGATTCCAGTAAGCTCGGACCCGGTGTCCGGTTGTAATGATTTGGGATGAGCTGATTAGGCTCCTCTGTCCCTCACTTACTCCTCTCACCTTCGGCCTACCCGGGCCCTCACACGATTACACACTGGCAGTTGGTGGGCTGCCTCTTCTTCTTCACCGCTCTCTAAGCGTCGGCACGCTTTCTCACTAAGCTTCACTCACTAGATTCAGCTCTGACTAGGCTGGAGTGGTTTCCGTTCCACTTTTACTAGCCTCCACTCTGTTCAACTAGACAGCAGTCTCTCTCTCTCTTCAGACTGCTCTGTGAGCTAGACTGCACAAAACTGAGCTCACTGCTTTCCACTGCGCTCACTACGAGGTGACACTGCAGGCTGCAGCCCTCAGACTCACTAACTCTCTGCACTTCACCCTCCTTTTCTACCTCTAGACAGCTCCCTCTGGTGGTCTCAGGGATGGGTGAAGGTGTGTGAATGTAAATGTTGGACCTCAAGTGGTGATTACCTTCAGTGCACCCTTCTGGAGATTAGGAATCCAAGCACAGCTGGGCTCCACAATACATTACACTTTACAAAAAAGTGTGAAACATCTGAAAATATGTCTTATATTCTAGATTCTTCAAAGTAGCTACCTTTTGCTTTGATTACTGCTTTGCACGCAGAAAAGGTGAACGGATGGACTCTACATGCCTAGTTCCCACCGTGAAGCATGGAGGAGGTGGTGTGATGGTGTGGGGGTGCTTTGCTGGTGACACTGTTGGGGATTATTCTAAATTGAAGCGGTGAGCGGTCCAGCTCACCCCAAACCATCTCGATTGGGTTCAGGTCTGGTGACTGTGGAGGCCAGGTCATCTGGTGTAGCACCCCATCACTCTCCTTCTTGGTCAAATAGCCCTTACACAGCCTGGAGGTGTGTTTGGGGTCATTGTCCTGTTGAAAAATAATTGATGGTCCAACTAAACGCAAACCGGATGGAATAGCATGCCACTGCAAGATGCTGTGGTAGCCATGCTGGTTCAGTATGCCTTCAATTTTGAATAAATCCCCAACAGTGTCACCAGCAATGCACCCCCACACATCACACCACCTCCTCCATGCTTGACGGTGGGAACCAGGCATGTAGTGTCCATCCGTTCACTTTTTTTTGCGCACAAAGCAGTAATCAAAGCAAAAGGTGGCTACTTTGAAGAACCTAGAATATAAGACATATTTTTAGTTGTTTCACACTTTTTTGTAAAGTGTAATGTATAATTCCACATGTGTTACTTCATAGTTTTGATGCATTCAGTGTGATTCTACAATTTTCATAGTCATGAAAATACAGAAAAATCTTTGAATGAGAAGGTGTGTCCAAACTTTTGGTCTGTACTGTATATATATACATTTTTTTTTTTGGATTTTATATATATCCTCCTCAGACCCAGAAGTCCCAGAACTCTTAAACCGTTGTACACAACAGTGTAAGCGAGGTCTAAGGAGGATATATACAGTATATATCTTTGTTGCCATAAAAGTAGGGGGGCCAAAACACATTTCAGAGGCCCCAAGCTGTCAGTATCCACCCCTGAGTCAGACCTTTGTCTGTCTTAGGGTCCCGTTACACATAGCGACTCACCAGCGATCCTGACAACGATATGCACTTGTCAGGATCGCTGGTGAGTCGCTACATGATCGCTGCTGAGCTGCCAAACAGGCAGCTCAGGCAGCGATCAGGACAGCGACTATGCGGGTAACAAGAGATGCACGTCGCTTAGTTACCGGCAGTGTACCTTAGATACCAGCGCCCTGGTGCAGGGAGCTGGTAACCAAGGTACACATTGGGTTTCCAGGTGCCGCTCGGCGCTTAGTAACCCGATGTTTACCTTGGTTACCAGCTCCGGCTGGCTGATCGCTGGTCTCCCGCCTGTCACACGCAGCGATGCGAGCTGGCCAGCGGGAGACCAGCTATCAAAAAATGGTCCAGGACATTCAGCGACGATCAGCGACACCCAGCAGGGGGGCTGATTGTCGCTGAGTGTCACACTAAGCAAAATCGCTGGCTAGGTCGCTGCTACATTTCAGCGATCTCGCTAGCGATCTCGCTATGTGTAACAGGGCCTTTACTGTCTTAGGGTGATAGATTTTGTCACCTTCCTGGAAGTTCTTGCATTTGTGGCATTGTAAGCATGGATAGATACCTATTTAGGGATCTGGAGGTATTATTGTCTGGGAATTCTGTGGAGGGGGCCTATGTCATTACGGTCTACTAGTCCATATTTTAATTTGGTGGAGTGCCAGTAAAAATGACTCTCTAAATTCCTGATTTTTACCCTGTGTAGAATGTCAAAGTGTCTACAAATGGATTTACTTTTTCAGTGTACGAAACATTGAAAAGTACAGACAAAAGGTACACTGAATTGTGTAGCACGTTCTGGTTTGGGGATTGCATTCCTACAGTCATGGACAAAAGTTTTGAGAATGACACAAATATTAATTTTTACAAAGTCTACTGACTCACTTTTTCTAATGGCAATTTGCATATACTCCAGAATGTTATAAAGAGTGATCAGCTTAACAGCAATTACTTGCAAAGTCAATATTTGGCTACAAAATGAACTTTATCCTCCAAAACACATTTCAACATCATTGCAGCCCTGCCTTAAAAGGACCAGCTAACCTCTTTTCAGTGATTGCTCCATTAACACAGGTGTGGGTGTTGATGAGGACATGGCTGGAGATCAATCTGTCATGATTAAGTAAGAATGACACCAATGGACACTTTAAAAGGAGGCTGGTGCTTGGCATCATTGTTTCTCTTCTGTTAACCATGGTTATCTCTAAAGAAACACGTGCAGTCATCATTGCAATGCACAAAAATGGCCTAACAGGGAAGAGTATCGCAGCTAGAAAGATTGCACCTCAGTCAACAATCTATCGCATCATCAAGAACTTCAAGGAGAGAGGTTCCATTGTTGCCAAAAAGGCTCCAGGGCGCCCAAGAAAGACCAGCAAGCGCCAGGACCGTCTCTTAAAAGTGTTTCAGCTGCGGGATCGGGCTACCAGTAGTGCAGAGCTTGCTCAGGAATGGCAGCAGGCAGGTGTGAGTGCATCTGCACGCACTGTGAGGCAGAGACTCTTGGAGCAAGGCCTGGTCTCAAGGAGGGCAGCAAAAAAGCCACTTCTCTCCAGAAAAAACATCATGGACAGACTAATATTCTGCAAAAGGTACAGGCAGTGGACTGCTGAGGACTGGGGTAAAGTTATTTTCTCTGATGAATCCCCTTTTCGATTGTTTGGGACATCAGGAAAACGCCTCACTGGGAGAAGACAAGGTGAGCGCTACCACCAGTCTTGTCTCATGCCAACTGTTAAGCATCCTGAAACCTTTCACGTGTGGGGTTGCTTCTCAGCCAAGAGAATCGGCTCTCTCACAGTCTTGACTAAAAACACAGCCATGAATAAAGAATGGTACCAGAATGTCCTCCAAGTAGGGTTGAGCATTCCGATACTGCAAATATCGGGTATCGGCCGATATTGGCTGTATCGGAATTCCGATTCCGAGTTCCGATATTTTCGTCTTATCGGATACCGGAATCGGGATTGTCACTGTCACTGTCAGTGTCCGTCGGTCGGGTCTGTCAGGAGTCAGCGGCACTTACCTGGCAGAAGATCTCCGGCGGTCACGTCCTGGACTGCTTCATGGCCGCAATCTTCTTTCCCCGGCGGTCACATGCAGTTTCTCGCGATAACTGCAGTGACTGCTGGGTAATCCCGGCCGTAAAGCAGTCAGTCCGATGACGTCACCGCCGGGGAAGCAGGTAATCAGCTGTGCTGCGTCGCGATGACAGGCTCTGCCTGTCATTGCGATGTAGCAGAGTTGGATCGTCGTGGGACTGTCGTTATGGACTGCGTCGGACAGGTGGTATACTGTTGGTTTGTTTTTTTTCTTTTTTTACAGGAGATCGATGGTGTCGCAGGAATGAGAGTACAATAAAAGAAATGAAAACTGTGTTGTCTCTTTTATTTCATTAAAAGACTTTTTTCTTGCTTTGTCTTTTTTTTATACATTTAATAACTTTGGGATTAATAATGGATCGGTGTCTTATTGACACCTCTCCATTATTAACCGGGCTTATTGTCACCGTGCAATCAACGGTGACATTAACCCCTTATTACCCCGCTTGCCACCGCTACAGGGCAAGTGGGAAGAGCCGGGTAAAGTGCCACAATTGGCACATCTTTTGATGCGCCAAATGTGGGGCTGCTGTAGCCTGGTATTATCAGGCTGTTGAGGGCCAAAATCCATGGGCCTTGACAGTCTTTTAATACCAGGCCGCAGCAGTCTGCATTTTACTTGGCTGGTTAACAAAAATAGGGGGGATCCCCACGCCGTTTTTTTTTCGAGGGGATCCCCTATTTTTGTTAACCAGCCAAGCTAAGCAGACTGCTGTGGCCTGGTATTATCAGGCTGGCAAGGTCCATGGATATTGGATCCTTACCAGCCTGAAAAACCAGGCCTCAGCGGTCTGCTTCATCTGGCTGGTTAACAAAAATAGGGGGACCCCCGCCAATTTTTTTCGAGGGGATCCTCTATTTTTGTTAATCAGCCAAGATATGCAGACTGCTGTGGCCTGGTATTATCAGGCTGGCAAGGTCCATGGATCTTGGCTCCTTAACAGCCTGAAAATCCAGGCCTCAGCGGTCTGCTTCATCTGGCTGGTTAACAAAAATAGGGGGGACCCCACGCCAATTTTTTTCGAGGGGATCCCCTATTTTTGTTAATCAGCCAAGATATGCAGACTGCTGTGGCCTAGTATTATCAGGCTGGCAAGGTCCATGGATCTTGGCTCCTTAACAGCCTGAAAATCCAGGCCTCAGCGGTCTGCTTCATCTGGCTGGTTAACAAAAATAGGGGGGACCCCACGCCATTTTTTTTTCGAAGGGAACCCCTATTTTTGTTAATCAGTTCCCTCTGACGTCACTGATTGTGTCCCTGGCTGACCTGAAGTGAAAGTGGAAAGCAATCAATTAAGCTTTCCACTTAAGGGCCCGTCTCACATAGCGATATTGCTACCGAGATCGCTGCTGAGTCACTAGTTTTGTGACGCAGCAGCGAGCTCACCAGCGATATCGCTGTGTGTGACATTCAGCGACGATCAGCCCCCCTGCCGGGTATCGCTGATCGTCGCTGAAATGTCAGGACCTTTTTTTGATCGCTGGTTTCCCGCTGACAGGCACACATCGCTGCGTGTGACAGGCGGGAGACCAGCGATCCGCTGGTAACCAAGGTACACAGCGGGTTTCCAGGCGCGGGGCTGTGCCTAGAAACCCGCTGTGTACCTTGGATACCAGCGCCCTGATGCAGGGAGCTGGTATCCAAGGTACACAGCGGGTTTCCAAGCGCTGCGCGGTGCCTGGAAACCCGCTGTGTACCTTGGTTACCAGCGGATCGCTGGTCTCCCGCCTGTCACACGCAGCGATGCGTGCCTGTCAGAGGGAAACCAGCGATCAAAAAAAGGTCCTGACATTTCTGCGACGATCAGCGATACCCGGCAGGGGGGCTGATCGTCGCTGAATGTCACACACAGCGATATCGCTGGTGAGCTCGCTGCTGCGTCACAAAACTAGTGACTCAGCAGCGATCTCGGTAGCGATATCGCTATGTGAGACGGGCCCTTAAGCGATGTTACCCGCAGTGTCGCTGTCCCAGATCGCTGCCTGAGCTGCCTGTTTGGCAGCTCAGCAGCGATCATGTAGCGATACACCAGCGATCCTGACAAGTGCATATCGTTGTCGGGATCGCTGGTGTATCGTTATGTGACACCCAGCCTTTACTCTCCTGTCAGGCAGGAGAGGAACTCATTAATTTGGGGTTTACTGTGAGGCTGCAGCATTAGCTGCGGTCCCTGCAGTAAACATTAACCCTTTCTGAAGGATTACACCGTGGGACCTGACTGTGCATGGGATAGGTAAGAATAATTTTGCTTTTTTATTTTATTTTTATTACAGGAAATGGTTTTTGCAGTAAAATAAAAGATGGTCAAAAACATGTGTCTTTATTTCATTAAAATGATTTTTAATTAAAGTGTGTGTGTTTTATTTTTATTTCATGCAATAGGATTAATAATTGATAGTTGTCTAATTGACAGCTCTCAATTATTAACCTGGCTTAAGGTCACCTTTCAATAGCAAGGTGGCTTTAACCCCATATTAACCCATTCGCCACCGCTACAGGGCAATGGGAATAGACGGGCAAAGTGCCAGAAAGGGCGAATCTAATTATAGATTTGTCTTTCCTGGGGTGTCTGGGGGCAGATGTTAGTAGCCGGGGGGGGGGCAAAAATAATGGTCCCTCTCTGGGCTATTATTATCTGCCCCCACTCACTGGCTTTGTCTGTCTGGTTGCGAAAATAGGGCGGGAGCCCACGCATTTTTTTTCAGCAATTTTACACCTCATATATATATATATATATACATGTCATTGAATTTGTGACACATATATATATATATTTATATTTGTAGTTCATACACTTCTACATAGTATAATAGCCGCTAATTCAATTGCCGGCTTTTGTGAAAATGCAGAACCCGACATGAAATGACACTTGGTGTACATAGGGTTAACCATGTCTTTTCATGTCCTTTGCTATCTAATTTGCACAAACAATTAAATCAGACTATGTGTGCAAAATTTCACACCTGTAGGGGTTAATTAAAGGTGTAAATTCGTAGCAAAAAAGTCCGTTTTTTTTACAACGAATTTACACCTTTAATTAACCCCTACAGGTGTGAAATTTTGCACACATAGTCTGATTTAATTGTTTGTGCAAATTAGATAGCAAAGGACATGAAAAGACATGGTTAACCCTATGTACACCAAGTGTCATTTCATGTCGGGTGCTTCTGTCTTTTCACTGAAGCCGACTTTACCCGGCAATTGAATCAGAGGATATTTTACTATGTAGAAGTGTATAAACTATACATATATGTATATATATATGTCACAATGACATGTATATATATATATATATGTATTCTATGTGTGTATATTTAGTGTTTACAAGGAAAGAATGGGGTTTTTTTAGTTGCGATATTTTGTTCCCATAGACTTACATGGGACTTCCGGTATCGGTATCGGGTATCGCCGATATTTTAGTGATATCGGCGATACCATTCCGATTCCGATACTTTAGGATATCGGAAAGTATCGCTCAACTCTACCTCCAAGAGCAACTTCTCCCAACCCTCCAAGAGCAGTTTGGCGATCAACAATGCCTTTTCCAGCATGATGGAGCACCTTGCCATAAAGCAAAGGTGATAACTAAATGGCTCAGGGAACAAAACAGAGATTTTGGGTCCATGGCCTGGAAACTCCCCAGATCTTAATCCCATTGAGAACTTGTGGTCAATCATCAAGAGACGGGTGGACAAACAAAAACCTCAAAATTCTGACAAAATGAAAGCATTGATTGTGCAAGAATGGACTGCTATCAGTCAGGATTTGGTCCAGAAGTTGAGAGCATGCCAGGGAGAATTGCAGAGGTCCTGAAGAAGAAGGGTCAACACTGCAAATATTGACTTGCTGCATTAACTCATTCTAACTGTCAATATAAGCTTTTTGTTACTCATATGTTTGCAATTATATTTCTGTCTGTGATAAAAACATCTGTCAAACACACATAAAAACCAGAGGGCAGCAGATCATGTGAAAATATAATATTTGTGTCATTCTCAAAACTTTTGGCCATGACTGTACATTGATCTAAGGTTTTATTGGGGTAATCTCTGTTCTCTAAACTTAAAGAGTATCTACATTTTTTTTGCATAATCTTGCCAAGCAGGTAAAAAAGTGTAAATACTCTTCCAACAAAATAACCTGAGATTTTACATTATAATACTGGCTCGTTATGCTGCTGATATCTTCTGTATAGAGGTCTAATACAGTTCTCCTCTGCTGTTGCTAGGGTAAAGCCATATACCGCCTCCGCGAACGATGTGTACTGTT
Source organism: Oophaga sylvatica (assembly GCA_033576555.1). NCBI lineage: Eukaryota > Metazoa > Chordata > Amphibia > Anura > Dendrobatidae > Oophaga > Oophaga sylvatica. Next base: position 61,662 of record JARQOD010000353.1, read on the forward strand.
CTGCTCGATGAACAGCTTTCATTCTTACATTCTGTTTTATCCATGATTTTGGTATTCGTAAGTTTGGCCTGTATGAGTGCCATCGCTTCCTATGTGTGAGTCACTGGTTGTATAAATGAATAACAAGTTGTCTGCACTGTGTAACTGCTTTTGTTATGTGATGTAGTAGGCACACTATGTTGTGAAAGATCAGTGACATGGTTTCTCAACTGCCACTGTTCTGAACATTGTGTTATGGCACTGCTGGGACTTTTCTCCTTCCATGCAGGGATGCCGACATACTCACTGCCCCGGGAGTGCGGTGAGCTCCCCGTCTCCTGCTTCCTGTCCTGCTCCTGTGCACGATGCACAGGTTTCCAGTTATGCCTAGTATAAACACACGCTTACCTGTTCTTAAAGGGGCAGGGCGCATACTTTGAAAATGCCCCCAGCCAATAGCTGGGAGGTATATTGTATAAAAGGCACCCTCCACAGTAGGGAGGTGCCTGAGCGACCACTGTACGTCCCTATATTGTGTGTGCAACAGTATGGTACCAGGTCCCTCATCCTAGTATTCCGAGTAGTTTGTGAATCTAATCCCCTGGTCCTCGTCTGGCCAGGGCCTGTACCTGAACCCCTGTCCATGTGTGGCCAGTGTCTGAACCTGAACCCCTGGTCTTTGTAAGACCAGTGCCTGAACCTTAAGCCGCATCGGCGGTAGTTGAACCCTGAAGTCACATCGATGGTGTCACAACTTGGTTGTCTGGTGACTAGGGGCTCCTTCCCTGACCCTAATGCTAAGGGGCGCCTCTAGCTCTTCCTGTTCCCCGGGTTACTTATGAACGTGAAGAGGCCAGAGCCACATACCTTGCCTTATCTTCTTAATCCGCCTTCCTTTTGTACCCTTCCCCCAACCAGGGAAAAGGGGAGTAGTTGTGCACCATAGTACACCAACCAGATGAATAAGGTAACATGAACAGGGCCAACGGAAAATACCAGGCATAAAATATTCACTCACATATACAGAGGAATGCATCGGGGAGTGGAGAATGGGGAAAAACCAAAGTTGGAGCAGGAAAGGGAATTATCCAGGTAGGTGCACACGGTCAAATAACGCTGCAGGTTGGACGTATATGAGTAGCGTCCAACCCGCAGCTTCCAGATGTTACAGCATAGTGCACAGACACCCCCCGGAGATGGACATGCGGCGCGTCTTTCCAGGCAGCAGCATGTCTATTTATCTTGCACAAACGAGAGCCTCCACAAGGTAAATTTCACCCGTACAATGTATTGGACGCAGTGAATCCGCACGGTTTAGTGAACATATGCGGATTCACCTGCATTAAATAGCCAGCAGAGCTTTGGACTCAGCACACGTCCGCTGCGTTCAAAGCTCTGCCAATTACTGAATGTCTGCACATACCCTCACATTTTCTAAATCAAGCAACAGTTACAGATAAACCCACCAAATGCCTTCTCATATAACCACTAACTCCTATCCTCCCAGCCATGCAGCATAAGCTAGCTCTGACAATATGTGTCAGTCAGGACTCAGATTATATGCCGGCTAGGAGTGGCTAATCATGCTCAGCTGAGAACTCAGGCTCCCAGATCTCTCAACGTGACCGATTAACCCATGTACTGCCAAAAGTAATTTACGACGTTTAAAAAGAAGGTGAAGTGCTTCTTTTCAGCGCAGGAGTGGGAGCAATCTGACACTGCGGTCTTCTGGGTTCTCTCTGTCACCGTAAACTGAAGAAACAAGTTATAAAATTGCCTCAAGGTGGTATCGAGATCCCACTGCTTTACATACATGGGATCCTTAAGTGCCAAGTTTTTGCTGGCGATGTGGGGGGATGAAGGGACAATGACACACTTTTGGTGATCCTGCCTGATCTTGGGAGCTTTCTGTGAAGGAATTAAGGTGATTCAAGGAGTAACTGTGGTGGTTATCTGTAAGAAACCAGAAGTGGTTCTGTTATTTGTTTGGTATAGTCCTACTGTAAGGAGGAAGACCGGGCTGTGGGTGCGGACAGAGCAATGGGTCCGGAACTGCCAGCCATGCCTCTTGCTGCAGGGGGGAAGTGTCACGCTGTGTAGCAGATATATATATATGTGATGTCAGTAATCTATATCAAAAGGGCAACATCCTATATAACATGCGCATAGATATATGATAACATAGAATTACCTGACAATGTCCAGTGGGTCAATACGGAATCCGTTATACACTGTCTCCGGCTAGAGGGTGACCGGGGTCTATGCTGACCCTAAACTGGGGTCCTAACTAATCCCTCTACCTGGAGGTACTGTTAAAGGTACAGAGGTCCAGGCCACCAGCGTAAACCCTGTCTCCTATCAATCCCTGCCAACTGTAATCTAGTCCTAAGAAGGACCCTGATTACCACCAAAGGGAATGAACAGGTAACGGTTAATGAACAGAAGACATACAAGAAAGACAAGAAATAAAGTAAATAAAGTCTTACATACAACACTCACACACAGTAGGAACACCTAAGGTCTCAGAGATAAACTATAAGCTGTAAGAGTAAAAACAACTAAGGAGCTCTTAGCTTAAGTATTCTCAGAACCGATCCAGTCTGCTAGACTACATGAATACTTTCACCGGCATCTAACACCCAGACTGGCAGCTATATAAAGGAAGCTAATTAGAACATAATCAAAAGCAGCCGGGCGAGGCTGGACCTAGTCTTAGCAAAGAGCTAGGTAAAATTAACTCCCTCATTACCAAACACAAAGAAACAGCAACTCAGCTGTGAGAAGTCAGAGTGTGTAATCGCGACGATCCTCGTGGCGATACACCCATGACAGGAAGGAAATTGAAGACGGAGAGGCCCCATGACCTGCAGAGAGGAGGCAGAAATGGGTGTGAAAACTGTGGGCATCTGGTCCATCTCCGAAGGACATTAAGGGGCACAAAGACTCTTCTCGCCCGAGGACTGGCAAGTTCAAAAAAGGGGGGAGTGTGGCGAGATGGACGGGAGAGACTGAGTTACTATATGCTAACACTGCCATCCACTGGACCAAAGTAGCTCTCCACTTCCCATCGGTCAACTCGGATTACGGCGATCAGAGTGAACAATGGCTGGAGTGCCTCCCACCCGTTATGAGCAAGATCAATTCATTTGACAACGAATCATCCCAGAAGTTGAGAATTGTTAACTCCTGGTGAAAGAGCTCTCACCCGTGGAATGGCAAGTTAAAGGAGAACGGGGGTGTAAGGAGGAAGACCGGGCTGTGGGTGCTGACAGAGCCCCAGGTCCGGAGCTGCTGGGGCTGCATCTCTTGTTGCAGGGGGGAAGTAAATTGAGGACAGAGAGGACCCATGACCTGCAGAGAGGGGGTGTGGCAAGCCAGGGGAAGAAGTCGAGCACAGGAAAAGGCAGAGTTCCCGACACAGCAAGAGAAAGCAGGGACCTGCTGCGCGCCGCAGAGAGATAGACTGCAGAGCAGAGACCCAGGATGGGCGCAGGGGGGACTCCCGGATACCAGTGAGTGTGCAGAGAGACGGGCACCAACAGAAGCGTCGCAATGTGGCTAACCAGATACCAGCTGGTGTACCGAGAGTGGGGTGCCAAGTGAAGCATTTCGGTGCTGGCATCCAGGTATTGGCGGGTGCACAGGAAAGCACACGCTGAGTGAAGACTTGTGCAGAGCTGTACTCTACAACGCTGCAGTTCAAAGGACTAGGGGCTCAGTTTGCAAAACCGGTGACCGCACGCTGCCGCCATAAGCGTGACCGTGTGTTGGGTGGGGAAGCCTGAAGACGCAGCACCTGCCTCTGCCGGCATCCCATCACCCATCGGACTGCAAGCGTGTAAAGGACAGCGGAGTCACAATAAGTTGAACCCGATTAAAAAAAAGACCGTTGAGTTAAAAATAACCCTCACACTGTTTAAGTTGTTTATCAACTTGTTGGCTCCCTGCGAGGAAAACCCTTAGGCTGGCGTCAGACACAACGTATAAAAATATGGACCGTATTGTACGGCCGTAATACGTAAAAAAAGTTCCCTGAATAGTGATCCGTATGTCATTCGTTGTCAAGGTGTGGCTGCGTATTTTGCGCATGTAAGCATCCTTAGGCCGGGATCACATATGCGAGTAAGTCGTCCGACACTCGCATGTCAAATCCCAGCTCTGGCGCCGGCACGCGGGAGTGGAGCGAGCGGCTGCATGTAGTTCTATGCAGCCGCGTGCTCCACTCCCGAGTGCCAGCGCCAGAGCTGGGATTTCACATGCGAGTGTCGGACGACTTACTCGCATGTGTGATCCCGGCCTAATGGCGAGATTTTCTCGCCGGCTTGCAAAACCGACATACAGTATAATGGATCCCAATGACAGGTTTTACATCACAAAAGAAAGAATAGATATATGCACATAGAATACATATATATATATATATGTACCGTACATACATGTCATTGTGACATATATATATATATATATATATATATATATACAGTACAGACCAAAAGTTTGGACACACCTTCTCATTCAAAGATTTTTCTGTATTTTCATGACTATGAAAATTGTAGAATCACACTGAAGGCATCAAAACTATGAATTAACACATGAGGAATTATACATTACACTTTACAAAAAAGTGTGAAACAGCTGAAAATATGTCTTATATTCTAGGTTCTTCAAAGTAGCCACCTTTTGCTTTGATTACTGCTTTGCACGCAGAAAAGGTGAACAGATGGACTCTACCTGCTTGGTTCCCAACGTGAATTGTTCCTAAAGTAAACCGTAGCTGGTGGCAGCTTAAAAGGAAGGGGTGTAAAGTGTTAATCTATTGGGTGGCGCTGGCAGTGACGGAGCGGGTTTTATAAGTGTATTGCCTGGCCGCGGCCTGGAGTAATTATAATTCCCTCACTGCAGTGTGCCCAATAGCCAGCACACATCCAAGTGACCCGTCTGGTGACTAATTATCCTAGGTGCAGTACACTGACTGACCTGAGGGTAAGGGGGGTGCCAGAGAGCTGCAAGTTCCTAAAGGGAAGTGGGATAATTATAAATCCCTGCAGTTTACTGGGTCGGACGGCAGCAGCCGTCGTGTGTGTGCGCGTTTTCGTCACATTTGCGGCACGGAGGGATCACAAGCCGTGATACCCCGGGCTACCGTGTGGCGGACCGTGTGCCCGTTTCATCACATGTGGTGGCAGCGGTGGGATTATAGAGCATTAGTGATCTGGTTTGAGCAATCATTCCATTCACTAAAAAACTTGCACGGTTCTTCAGGGACCCTGCAACTAAAGTTTTGGAGAACAGACTCAGTGTTTATTAGTCCTGAGACAATTGTGTGTACTTGCGGTTACCCCTCCCTTCTCTTTGTTTTGCTATCCTATCTTTTATTTGGCAAACATGGCTACAAGAGGAGCAAGTTGGTTCGAAAAGCAGAACAGGGACACTCTTGTGGGAATCTGCGTGTACCACGGCCTTGACCACAAGAACCAAACCAAAGCCCGACTGGTCCAGGCCCTGAAGGAACTGGAAGAGCATCAGAGTGTGGCGGGCACAGAAGCCGGCCCAAGCCAAGGTGGGGCTGCAGCAGAGGCCCAAACCCTGCATGCTTACACCCAGGGCGGGTTGGACCCTTACCTGCAGGCGGCCCTGGAGGGACTCCCCGCTGACAACCGGGAAGAACGCCTGAGTCTGATCCAGCAAGCTCAAGAGAGAGCCGACCAGCGAGAGGCCAAACAGCGAGAGGCTGAGCGAGCCGAGCGGGAAGCTCAGAGAGCCCATGAACTGGAGCTGCTCAGACAAGGGGCAATACCCTCCACAGCCCAGAGCGGTACACCCAGCAGCTCTCAGAGTCCGAAGCCCGGCCGGAGCACTTTCCCGTGATGGAAAAGGACGGAGACTTGGACACTTTTCTGCAGGCCTTTGAGAAAGTCTGCAGACAGTACCGGCTGCCTGACAACCAATGGGCCAGGTACTTGACCCCCGGGCTAAAGGGCAAAGCTCTGGAGGCGTTTGCTTCCCTCACGTCAGATCAAGATGATGACTATGAGGCCATCAAGCAGGCTCTGATCGCCAAGTACCAGCTAACCCCTGAGGTATACCGAAAGAAGTTCCGGAACCTCCAACGTGGCCCACACGACAGTTGTAGCGATGTGGTGCAAGGACTCAGGAACCACTTTGACCAGTGGATCCATGGACTGTCAGTTGACACCTTTGAGGAGCTGAGAGACCTGATGATCAAAGACCAGTTCCTGCATCTGTGCCCAGCTGAGGTCCGACAGTTCATCCTGGACCGAGAACCAGAGGACGTGGTCCTAACAGCACGGATCGCCGACAGCTATGAGGCCAACCGGAAACCAGAGGTGCGGAAGCCCGTCGCCGCCCGCTGGGGAGGGGGTAAGCCTGCAACCAACCCCAGTGCCCCTGCCAGTCGTCCCTCTGGAGGCACTATCCCCTTTGCCAGCGCCAGGCCTACATCAGACCCCCGCCAGTGTTTCTCCTGTTAAAGGACTGGACACATCAGCGCCACCTGTCCGGAGAGGCAGAAGAACCCCCAGCCAAGGCCTCCGGGCCCAACGCCTCTGTTCTTTTGGTGGGTGGTGTGGTGGGGAGGGTTGATGACAACATGCAGCCCGTCCGTGTGGGGGCCCGACTTGCTACAGGCCTCAAGGACACCGGGGCCGAACGAACCCTCATCCGACCCGAACTGGCGGCCCCTGAAGAGTTGATTCCGGGGAAAACCTTAACTGTCACCGGGATTGGGGGCGTACACTACCCCTTGCCGATAGCCCGAGTTTTCATTGACTGGGGTGCCGGGAGCGGGGTGAAGGAAGTGGGGGTGTCTGAAAACCTGCCCACTGATGTTTTACTGGGGACTGATCTGGGGAGGATGGTCGCGTACTATGTCCCTGACACCCTCCCCAATCTGATAATAAGGTTAACGTTAACCATGATGTTGATGTTGATGATGATGGGAAACTGATTGTGTTACCTGCCAATGCTTTGCGAAGTGATTATGCAACTGATAACCTTTCTTTCCCTAGGAATGATGCTGATAGTGATGTATCTGTGCCATCTGAACCTGTTAACCCTTTCTCTGAAGTGGTAGATGTGTCCACAGGTACAGGAGCGTTCAGCCACGTCGCTCTGCGGAGTGAGACGGCTGAGGAACCCCTAGCAGGAGTAAGCGACAGTGCTCAAGGAAATGGGGAGGTGCATGGGAACCGTGAGGAAGGTGACACCATGACACTGACCAGTGCCACCGAGGAAGGTAACTGGCCCATAAGTAGCACTGCTCCTGAAGTGTTGGGGGTGGATGGGGAGGTAGAGCCCATGGCAGCGCAGGTTGATGGGTCTATAGAAATCCCCGGGGAGACTGCATATGTAGCTGCTGTCACCCGCAGTCAGAGTGCCCAGATCGCAGGTACCGCCCTGCCATCTGGACCCTCCTCCGCTACAGGAGAGACTGGACCAGAGGTGGACCCAGAGCCGGTCCCAGAGGGTCCCAGTGAGGAAGGAACCCTCACGTCACTTCTGGCTGCCTCCAGCCAGGAGTTCCAGGCCGCGCTGCACTCAGATACGAGCCTGGAGAACTTGAGGCACCTCGCCGAGACGCCCACCTCCGTGACTGATAAGGAGAGGGTGTTCTGGGAACGAGGAAGGTTGTACCGGGAGACAGTACCCGGAGATTCCCAAAAGGAGTGGCTGAGGGAAAAACAGCTGGTCGTGCCGCACCAGTTCCGAGGTGAGTTGTTGAGGATTGCCCATGAGATTCCATTCGCTGGACACTTGGGGGTCAGCAAAACTAAGGCACGGCTGTCTCAACACTTCTATTGGCCCAAGATGGGGACAGATGTGACTAACTACTGCCGCTCCTGTATCACCTGTCAAAGAGTGGGGAAGGTGGGGCCTGCTCTTAAGGCTCCCCTGATCCCGTTGCCAGTGATAGAGGAGCCTTTCCAGAGGATCGCAGTGGACATTGTGGGCCCGCTGGCCGTCCCCAGCCGCTCTGGAAAGCAATACATCCTTACTGTGGTAGACTACGCTACCCGGTACCCGGAGGCAGTAGCTCTGTCCTCAACTAAGGCAGATAAGGTGGCGGATGCACTGGTGACCATCTTTTCACGGGTAGGATTTCCCAGGGAGATGCTTACCGATCGAGGGACCCACGTGGGTGCGTATCACCCACAGACCAATGGTTTGTGTGAACGCTTTAACGGTACCCTCAAACAGATGCTCCGCATGCTGGTTGAGACCCAGGGACGCGATTGGGAGCCGTACCTCCCACACCTGCTGTTTGCCTACAGAGAAGTCCCGCAGGCCTCGACGGGGTTCTCCCCCTTTGAGCTCCTGTATGGCAGGCGAGTCCGGGGACCCCTTGGGTTGATAAGAGAATCCTGGAAGATGAGCCAAACCCCACAGAAGTGTCCATCGTGGATTATGTCATGCGCTTCCGCGACAAGATGCAGACCTTGACGCAGTTGGTGCATGACAACATGACGCAGGCTCAGGCTGACCAGAAGCACTGGTACGACCAGAACGCCCGGGAGCGGACCTACCAGGTGGGTCAAAAGGTATGGGTGCTGGTACCCGTACCAAAGGATAAGCTTCAGGCAGCCTGGGAAGGCCCCACACTCGGGGTAGGCGCAAGGCCTTTCACGTCAACATGATGAAGGCCCATCACGAACGTGAAGCCTGCGTCCTACCGGTCTGCAACCTGCCCGAGGACGGGGAGGAGGATCCCCTCCTGGACATGCTGGCCCAAGCCAAGGCCAATGGGTCCATTGAGGACATGGAGGTAAATGCCTCGCTAACCGCCTCCCAGCGGTTGCAGTTGCTGACCACTCTGGAACCCTTCCGGGCCGAGTTCACTAACCGACCCGGAAGGACCAAGTTGGCAGTCCACGAGGTGGACACCGGGAATCACGCCCCGTTACGGCGGACACCTTATCGGATCTCTGAGGAGGTGCAGCAGATTATGCGCCAGGAGATCCATGAGATGTTGCAGCTGGGGGTGATCCGGCCGTCCAAAAGCGCGTGGGCCTCCCCTGTAGTTCTCGTGCCAAAAAAGGATCGGACCACCCGGTTCTGCGTGGACTACAGGGGGCTCAACGCCATCACTACCTCTGATGCGCACCCAATGCCACGCATCGAGGATCTGCTGGAGCGGTTGGCGAATGCCAAGTACATATTGTAGCGCTTCCCACGGCTGTGGGGCGTCGGGACATGGCATAGCTTGCCTAGCTAGCCAATGCTCCCACGCCGCCAGTCCACGACGACGTGAGGCATGGGTCCCAGATGGTAAGAGAATGTGGACCCACTGGACCACGGAGGGAGACCCGGGCCTGCCCGGACTAGGGAAGGGCAGCGACCGGGATCCGTGGCAGCTGAGCATGTGGGCAAGGTGGCGACCTGCAGGACTAGACAACACCGCACAACTTCAGGTAAGAAGAAACATAAAGTTTACTTAAAGAAACAAAGTACATAAACAGAACATAAGACCGGGCTCCCGATTCCGCACATCAGAGAAGGGTACACGACTCAGGATCACAGACGAGTGCTGGAGGACATCACGGGTAGATGCAGTCCAGGGTTATCTGGCACAGGCATACTTGGACGGCCTCTCTCTCAGGCCTTAGGCGTAGCACAGTCTCAGCAGGAGAACATCAGACACCGACCTCAGACAGACTTCAGACGATGGCGGGGTCATCACGGGTTGATGAAGTCCAGGATCATCTGGCACAGGCATACTAGTATGGCCTCACTCTCAGGCCTCGGGCGTAGCACAGGCTCAGCAGGAGAACATCAGACACCGGCCCAGGACGAACGTCAGACGATGGCGGGGTCATCACGGGTTGATGAAGTCCAGGGTCATCTGGCACGGGCATACTAGGACGGCCTCTCTCTCAGGCCTCAGGCGTAGCACAGGCTCAGCAGGAGAACATCAGACACCGACCCAGGACAGACGTCATCACAGGGTAGACCAAGGAGGAACCGGCAGGACAGGCAGGTTGTCACGGCAAGTGACCAAGGCAGTCTCTGGGACAGGCAGGTTGTCACAGCAAGTGACCAGGCAGTCTCTGGGACAGGCAGGTTGTCACGGCTAGTGACTAGGGCAATCTCTGGGACAGGCAGGTTGTCACGGCAAGTGACCAGGGCAGGCAGGTTGTCACGGCAAGTGACCAGGCAGGCAGGTTGTCACGGCAAGTGACCAGGCAGGCAGGTTGTCACGGCAAGTGACCAGGGCAGGCAGGTTGTCACGGCAAGTGACCAGGGCAGGCAGGTTGTCACGGCAAGTGACCAGGCAGGCAGGTTGTCACGGCAAGTGACCAGGCAGGCAGGTTGTCACGGCAAGTGACCAGGCAGTCTCTGGGACAGGCAGGTTGTCACGGAAAGTGACCAGGGCAGTCTCTGGGACAGGCAGGTTGTCACAGCAAGTGACCAGGCAGTCTCTGGACAGGCAGGTTGTCACGGCAAGTGACCAGGCAGTCTCTAGACAGGCAGGTTGTCACAGTAAGTGACCAGGCAGTCTCTAGACAGGCAGGTATATACGACCTGATATGGTGGAGCCTCCAGGTAGGCTGCAGTCGGATGGCAGATGATCGCTCCCAGGTGAGCAGGCAAGAGCCGGGGATCTCTGCAGATGATGTCCGAACTTCCGGATGGAGCTGCAGTCGGATGGCAGATGATCGCTCCTAGGTGAGCAGGCAAGAGCCGGGGATCTCTGCAGATGACGTCCGAACCTCTGGAAGGAACTGCAGACGGATGGCAGACAGGCAAGCCGACAGGTAACAGACAGGTAACTGGAATCAGGAGCTGATGGCTGAAACAGAGTTAGACTGCACAGGAACAACAGGAACACGGATTGGATCTCAGAGAGTCAGGAACACAGACAGGAACACGGACTGGGTCTCAGGGAGTCAGGAACACGGACAGGAACATGGATTGAATCACAGGAACACGGACTGGAACACAGGCCTCGGACTCCGGACATCTGGCACCGATCAGCAGGCTCCGGACATCTGGCAATGATCGGCAGGATCCGGACATCAGGCAGGAAGGATAGGATCCGGACATCTGGAAGTGGTCGTCGGACATCGGACATCAGGCCATGGTCATCAGGCATAGGATCCGGACATCTGGCAGCGACCTGAAAAGGAACCCCAGCGGTCTGGTGCAAGCCCCGCCAGGCTCAACGGGAGCTGGCCGGGGATTGCACAGAGGCTGAGCACAGAGTAACAGAAACTCAGCACACACCGGACTCCTCCTTCCAAGATGAACTCAGGTTATATAGCAAGGATTCACAGTCACTGGCACAGGGTTCTGGACACAGCAGGATTTCAGGAACATAACACAGAGGACACAGTTCAGAAAGTCAGGTACAGGATGCGATCCAAGATCAGGGGTTCAGGTAATTAGACACAGCAGGAACAGGCCTGGATATACAGCCTCCAGGAACGGCGATCTGGGTAATCAGCCCCCAGCATAGGCGGAAACACAAGACACAATTCAGACATTCAGGTACCGGGTTTGATCCAGGATCAGGAACAAGACACAGCAGGAACAGGGAATCAGCTCTCCAGAGCTGATCAACTTCAGAGCAGGAGCTGAACACACAACCACATACGGCTAGGTTCAGGGATTCAGTGTGGATTCAATGCGAAGCTCTGGCAATGCCCACTAGGGCTGGGGAACTTTATATATGAGCTGCTTCACAGCGATAGGCTGGAGCAGTAACTCTAGTAAACACCCAATCCACATAAAAGCAGGACAGGTGTGGGCCGCGCCCCCTATGCAGAGCCAGACAGCACAACACAGAGGGAACCCAACAATGGCTGCTGCCAACCACGCAGTAAGTCATGCACCACTGCAGAGGACTTTTCAAGCTACGGACGGCTTTCACAGCAAGTCAGGAACCGCACATGCGGGCGGTCATGCAAAGCAGCGGAGCCACTCACGCAAGTACGGGTACGCAGCAGAGCCGGGAACTGAGCAGCATCCATATAGGTAACAGACAACAGTATCCCAGCTGGTTAGGGGGAAAGGAGCAAAAGGGTTAATGCAAAAAACATGCAAAGTAACGCTGGAAAACAAAGTACAGACAATACCAGCGTTACACATATCCATCATGGATTTAAGCCGGGGATACCGGCAGATTCCCCTGAGCCCTGCGGCGCAGGAGAAATCCGCCTTTATCACCCCTTTTGGACTGTACGAGTCCACGGTCATGCCTTTCGGCATGAAGAATGCCCCTGCCACTTTTCAGCGGATGGTCAACCACCTGCTTCAGGGACTGGAGGAGTACGCTGTGGCGTACCTGGACGACATTGCCGTCTTCAGTTCCACCTGGGAGGAACACCTTCAGCATCTCCAGGAGGTGCTCAAGCGTATTCGCCAGGCAGGTCTGACCATCAAGCCGGGAAAATGCCAGATGGGCATGAGGGAGGTCCACTACCTGGGGCACCGGGTAGGCGGGGGTTCCATGAGGCCAGAGCCCGAGAAAGTGGACGCGATCGGTCCTGGCCCACCCCCAGACCAAAAAGCAGGTGAAGTCCTTCCTGGCACTGCACGTACTATAGGCGTTTCGTACCGAACTATAGCGCCATTGCAAAACCCTTGACGGACCTCACCAAGGCGGTCTACCCCAAACAGTCAGCTGGACAGATGGCTGTGAGGCGCATTCCGAGCTTTGAAAACAGCCCTGTGCAGCTCTCCAGTGTTGAAGCCGTCGACAGCATCGGGCCCTTCCTGGTACAGACTGACGCCAGCGAATTTGCCTCGGTGCTGTACTCAGCCAGGTTGATTCGGGGAACCAGGAGCACCCCGTGTTGTACCTGAGCCGGAAACTTCTGCCGAAAGAAGTGCCTGGCCATGGTCTGGCACTGCAACGTTTGCAGCCCTACCTGTACGGGCGCACCTTCAAGGTGGTCACCGACCACAACCCTCTGAGCTGGCTGCACACAGTGTCCGGAACCAATGGTAGGTTGCTACGCTGGAGCCTTGCCCTACAGCAGTATGATTTTGCCGTACAACACAAGAAAGGCAGCGATCATGGGGAATGCTGATGGGTTGTCACGACGTGGCGAACCCGCTGAGGTGCGCATGGCGATTACCGAGAGGTCATCCTCCGTAGCGCCCTCCAAGGGAGGAGGTTGATGACATCTACTACATTTAGCAGCTTGTGTATGGCTGCGCTTCCCTTCCCCCCTCCCAGCATAAGTAAGGCTCAGTGTAACCTGAGCCACCAGTGCTGGGGTTTTCCCGCCTCACCGTAGGGGTCTCCATTGTCTCACATGTGCTGTCCATCCATGCAGCATTATGAGGATTCATTCTTTTCGCTTATAACACGGTGGAATTTGCGTCAGAAGCACAAAAGTTACTGGGTTTGAATCATGCGCCGACCGCATCATTCCCGTGGTACTGGTGAACCCGTAACTCCAACAGAACCCGAGAAATGGATTCTCGGGTCCCCATGAACTAGCCCACCCAAGTGTGGGCTCATTGGAACCGTCATTTCAAAGTAAGATCTTGATAGTCTGCCATTATCTGCTAAGTTCGCTGAGTATGGTCATTATTTCACTAAAATAATTTTTAATTAATGGTGTGTGTTTTTAACCATTTCCTACAATAGGATAATAATGGATAGTTGTCTAATTGACAACTCTCCACTATTAACCAGGATTAATGTCACCTTTCAATAGCAAGGTGGCATTAACCCATTATTAACCCATTAGCCACCCCTAAAGGCAATGTGAATAGACGGGCTAAGTGCCAGAAAAAACGCATCTAATAATAGATGTGCCTTTTCTGGGTGGCTGGGGCAGATTTTAGTAGCCAGGGGGGCACAAAAATAGTGGTCCTTCCCTAGGCTATTAATATCTGTTCTTAATCACTGGCTTTCTCTGTCTGGCGTAGAAAATATCGCGGAGCCCACCATTTTTTTACAACGAATTTACATATTAAATTAACACCTACACGTCCGAAATTTGAACACATACACTCATATATATTAGTGAAAACCATATATCAAACTACATGAAATGAAATGGTTTAATGTGTGTAAACCATGTCATTTAATGTTGGGTTCTGTAAATGATTTTACAGAAGCCGGCATTTGAATTAGCGGCTATTATGCTATTAGAAGTGTATAACTATAAAATATATGTATATGTGTCACAATGACATGTATTCTATGTGTATATAGCCTTCACCCAGGACATCCACGGTCTTTGTGGCAGGTACAACGTGTTCCTGGAATCCTGCCGCATTCTCCACCAACTGTGGCAAGACGACTCGCTCGCTCTCCTCGAGGCAGACTCAGGACACACGTTCTCTGGGTTGTCTTTCTGCTGGTTTATATCAGCCATAAACTCATGCAGGTTTGCAGGAAAAGTAAACGTGACCCCTCTAGTAAAACGGAAAAAACATAAAAAAACAAACAAAACTCAGTCCATAGATGAGGGTTCCGCCCGCTCTCGTAGCATAAACTGCACTGTTAAAGTCCTTGTGGAAAGCTCGGTAGCTTCCACATACTGTCTGGAACTTTCCTCTCCAGACCACACTCCGAGAAAAAAAAACAGGACTGAGCTTTTACACACTGCTCAGCCACACCCTGAGGGAGTAAGGAGAATGCGTTCCGCCTCTTGCCATTCCCATAAAACCACACAACCCTTTAACAGAAGTAAACCTACCAGCATATAACAGCTGGCAGATAAATGAAGTAGTCTTAGTTCACACAGGAGAGCATCCTGTGGACACATACCTCCCCTCACATATAACACCAGTGACACTGTCACATATTCCCCCTCTGCCCAAAGCCAGGGTTTGGGCACCTTCTGACAACCAGACAGGGAATCCTAGAGAGGGCATCTGCATTCCCATTAACTTCCCTGCCTATGCTCCACGTGAAAGTTAAATCTTGAAGCTCTAGGAACCATCTAGTTACCCTAGCATTTTTTCCCTCTTTTCCCTCAACCATCTCAACGGGGCATGGTCTGATACTAATTTAAACTTCCGACCTAGTAGGTAATATTTTAGTGTATCCACGGCCCATTTATGGCTAAACACTCTTTCTCTACTATGCGTAGTTCTTCTCGCAGGAGGACAGCTTTCGGCTTAGATAGAGAAGGGATGTTCTTCCCCATTTATTTCTTGGGAGAGTACGGCCCCTAGACCAACCTCTGATGCGTCAGTCTGGACCACAAATTCTTTCTTAAAGTCTGGCGCGACCAGGACAGGCTGCTTGCACAGTGTTAGCTTCAGCTTTTGAAACGCGGCCTCCGTATCTTCCGTCCATTTCACCATGGTTGATTTGGTGCCTTTTAGAAGATCTGTTAGTGGGGCGGCAATCATGGCGAAATTCGGGATAAACCGCCGGTAGTATCCCACCATTCCCAGGAATGCTTTCACCTGCTTCTTTGAGAGCGGTTGCGGCCAGGTTTGAATTGCCTCCACTTTCTTGATTTGCGGCTTTATTTCGCCTCTCCCAACAACATAGCCCAGGTACTTGGCCTCCTCTTTCCCGATGGCACACTTTCTCGGATTTATGGTAAATCCTGCTTTCCTTAACGCGTCCAAAACGGCCTGTAGTTTAGGTAGGTGACTAGCCCAGTCTGAGCTAAAGACCACAATGTCGTCGAGGTAGGCTGCGGCATACTTCTTATGTGGGGCTAGGATCCGATCCATAGCCCTCTGGAAAGTGGCTGGGGCCCCCTGTAGTCCAAACGGCATCCGCGTGTATTGAAAACAGCCAT
Organism: Oophaga sylvatica; assembly: GCA_033576555.1. NCBI lineage: Eukaryota > Metazoa > Chordata > Amphibia > Anura > Dendrobatidae > Oophaga > Oophaga sylvatica. Next base: position 77,378 of record JARQOD010000353.1, read on the forward strand.
CAGGTGTTGAGAAAGCCGTCTTCTCTTTAGCCATCTGGGACATGGGGATCTGCCAGTAGCCCTTCGTCAGGTCAAGAGTGGTGATGTACCTCGCCGGTCCCAGCCTCTCGATAAGTTCATCGACGCGGGGCATCGGGTACGCGTCACACTTGGAGATCTCATTCAGCCGACGGTAGTCATTACAAAACCTCCACTCTCCATTGGGTTTCGGCACGAGGACGATTGGGCTCGACCACCCACTCTTTGACTCCTCTATTACCCCAAGGTCTAACATCCTCTTCACCTCAGCCGAGATCACCTCCCGGCGTGCTTCCGGAATCCGATACGGCTTCAAATTCACTCGTACATGCGGTTCTGTCAGCACGTCATGCTCTACCACTTGGGTATGCCCTGGCAACTCTGAGAACAGCTCCCGATTCTGCTGTAGTAATTCTCGACACTGTTGCTTCTGGGCCGGTGATAGAGTCTCTGCAATAGTGACCTCCTCCACCTTGCCTTCTGGTGCGGCCCCCAGGCAAGGAGTTTCCACAGGTTCACGGTCCCGCCACGGCTTGAGTAAGTTTATATGATATATTTGATGTGCCTTCCTTCGGCCAGGCTGGTGGACTCTATAATTAACCTCGCTGACTTTCTCCACCACCTCGTATGGACCTTGCCATTTGGCGAGGAACTTGCTCTCGACGGTAGGGATCAGCACCAAAACACGGTCTCCGGGCTGGAACTGTCTTAGTCTCGCCGTCCGGTTATAGACCCTCGCCTGGGCTTCCTGCGCCTGGAGGAGATGTTCCTTCACGATGGGCAACACCCTTGACATTCTCTCCTGTAACTGGGCGACATGTTCGATGATACTCCGGTGTGGCGTGACTTCAGCCTCCCAAGTTTCCTTGGCGATGTCTAGGAGACCTCTTGGATGCCGCCCATATAGGAGCTCAAATGGAGAGAAGCCAGTGGAGGCTTGAGGGACTTCTCTGGCCGAGAAAAGCAGAAATGGGAGCAGGTAGTCCCAGTCTCTCCCATCCTTTTCAACGACCTTCTTGAGCATCGCCTTTAAGGTCTTGTTGAAGCGTTCCACTAGGCCGTCCGTTTGTGGATGATAAACCGAGGTCCGCAGCTGAGTTATCTGAAGGACTCTGCAAAGCTCCTTCATCACCTTGCTCATGAAGGGGGTTCCTTGGTCTGTTAGAATCTCTTTTGGTAGACCTGTCCGAGCAAAAATATGGACCAACTCTCGGGCTATACTTTTACTGGACATGTTCCTTAGGGGAACTGCTTCTGGATAACGAGTCGCATAGTCCATGACGACCAGGATATATTGGTGGCCCCGAGCTGATTTGACTATGGGGCCCACGAGGTCCATGGCAATCCTCTCAAAGGTAGTAGAACTAAGGGGCTACGGAAGTGGGAGGGGGAGCGGTTATTTGGCAGGTGGGGCAGGACCTACAAAAGTTTTGAATTTCTCGATAACATCCTGGCCAATAAAACCTCCTCAGTATCCTCTCCTGAGTTTTCTCGACCCCTAGGTGTCCCCCCAGAACATGTGAATGGGCCATATCTAGCACCCGCCGTCTGTATGGCCCCGGCACTAACAACTGTTCCACTATCTCACCGCCCCTCAGTTTGGTCACCCGATATAGCAACTCCCCCTGTACTGCAAAGTGGGGAATTGTTATGATCTGCTACAAGCACTAAGGAAAGGTGGGAATTCTGTCCCTACAATAGGACTGAGCTTGATCCCTACGATGTAACGGGGAACCTGATCCTGCGACCAGACCCGCTAAAGTCCTCAGCTAGTCTGAACGAAGACCTATAGTTGCGAGGGAGGAATCCCTACAAGATCTAGGGACTGGGTGAAAAGATGGACACCTCCTAACAGAAAGTGTAGCAGGGAATATAAAACAGAAAACAAATACTAAGAGATCCTAAGATCAAGCAAAACTGACAGAGTAAGGCACCTAAGCACCTGGCTAGCTTAAGAGTAGATAATACAATGAAGTCCAGCAAAGCCAGAAGGGCGGAGCCAGACTAAATAGGGAAAAAAGGTCATGTGACAGCAAACTGAAACAAAATCTAACAAGAGGGTTATAACAGTACCCTCCCTTCTAAGAGGATCCTCCGGATCCCCTAGGACTTAGGCTTATCCGGAAACCTCTTGTGAAACGCTCTGACAAGTCTAGACGCAGAAACATCATCCGCCCTCACCCATGAGTTATCCTCGGGTCCATAACCCTTCCAAGCGACGAGGTACTGCAAACTCCCTCTATACCATCTAGAATTTAGGATGCGGGAAATCTCATATTGCCCGTCCTCCACCACCAGGGGAGCAGTGGCCGAGACGTCTCCATCTGAGACCTCAGCTTTTTTCAAGAGAGAAACATGAAACACCGGATTAATCTTCCAGGAGATAGGAAGCTCCAACTTAACAGCAGATTGGTTAATAACCTGAAGCACCTTAAAGGGCCCTACAAACTTGGGACCCAATTTCTTAGACGGAATCCTCAAGCGCAGATTCTTAGAGGACAACCAAACCATGTCACCAATAGCAAACAAAACCTCTTGTCGTTTTCTATCAAAATACACTTTGGATCTTTTGTTAGCCTCCTGAAGATTACCACGTACATCAGTCCAAACTCTCTCCAAAACACCAGAAAATTCTCCTCTTCAGGTACAGCTGATCCCAACTTGGAAAATGACCCAAAAGACGGATGTCTCCCAGTACAACAAAAAAAAGGTGAACAACCAGCAGAAGCGATGTATGATTGTTAAGAGCAAACTCAGCAAGTGGCAGAAACTCAACCACCCCTCTTGATTATCAGTCACAAAACAACGCAAGAACTGCTCAACATCCTGGTTTTTCCTTTCTGTCTGGCCATTAGACTCAGGATGATATCCGATGAAAACGACAAATGAACTCCCAACCTGTCACAAAAGGCGCGCCAAAAACGAGCCACAAACTGAGGTCCCCTATCAGAAACAATGTCAGTAGGAACACCATGTAGTCTAACTATTTCCTTGACAAAGGCCTTAGCGAGAGTCTTAGCGCAGGGCAGTTTGATGAAAGGAACCAAGTGACACATCTTGCTAAAACGGTCCACGACCACCCAGATGACAGTGAAACCCTCAGAGGGGGGAAGGTCAGTAATAAAGTCCATAGCCAAATGTGTCCAAGGTGCACTAGGAATACAAAGGGCAAAGCAACCCCGCAGCAGGAGAATGAGAAGACTTAGATCTAGCACACACAGTGCATTGGCGCACCCACTTAATGACTTCCTTCTGCCATCCTGGCCACCAAAAACTGCGACCCACAAGTCTCTTGGTCTCAGAGATTCCAGATGACCTGCCAACCGAGAGTCATGACATTCATCAAACAAATCTCTCCTCAGGGTACCAGGCACAAACAACCTCCCATGCGGCGTGTTAGATGGGGCATTCTCCTGTGCTTTAAGAATCTCATCTTTCAACACGGAGTCCAAAACAGCAATAACAACCCCTCTTGCAAGATGTTTCCTCCTCCTCCTCAGTACCCACCATAGGAGAAAAGCTGCGAGACAAAGCATCAGCTTTAACATTTTTAGTACCTGGGATGTAAGTAACGGTAAAATTAAACCGTGAGAAAAACAGTGCCCACCTAGCCTGACGGGCATTCAAGGTTGCAGCATCAAGGTAGATCAGATTTTTATGATCGGTGAAGACTTGAACGGGAAATTCCTCTCCCTCCAAAAAATGACGCCAGTGTTCAAATGCGAGTTTAATTGCCAACAATTCCCGATTACCGATATCATAATTTAGTTCAGACTCAGAAAATTTCTTTGAAAAAAAAGCACAGGATGTACTCCATCCATCTTTGCCTGAGACAACACCGCGCCGACCCCCACAGAAGAAGCATCAACCTCAACCAAAAATGGTTTAGTCACATCAGGCTGCGTAAGGATGGGAGCAGAGCTGAACCTCTACTTTAGCAACACAAAAGCCTCAATGGCCTCAGTAGTCCACTGAACCGCATCAGCACCTTTCCTGGTGAGATCGGTCAGAGGTTTGGCAATCACAGAAATTTTTTTTATGAATTTTCTATAATAATTGGCGAACCCAAAAACCTCTGTATTGATTTCACACCAATAGGTCTAGGCCAATCCTGCACAGCTTGCACTTTCACCGGTCCATCTCAAAACCTTCACTGGAGACAATGTAGCCCAAAAAACTAAGTCTCTGTACAGCGAACTCACATTTTTCTAGTTTAGCAAAAAGTGAATTATCACTCAGTAACTGTAATACTTCACGCACACTCCCAATGAGACTCCAAATCCGGTGAATAAATCAAAATGTCATCCAAATACACAACCACACTTCTGCCGATCAAAGGTCTAAGAATGTCATTAATAAGATTCTGAAAAAATGCCGGAGCACTGGAAAGTCCAAAGGGCATGACCAGATTCTCAAAATGACCCAGTGGAGTGTTAAACGCAGTCTTCCATTCATCCCCTCCTTCATGCGCAACAAATTGTATGCCCCTCGAAGATCAATTTTCGAGAACCACTTGCCCCCCACTAACTGATTAAACAAATCAGGAATCAATGGCAGTGGGTAAGGATTGCGTACAGTAATCTTATTAATTTCACGAAAGTCTAGACAAGGCCGTAAACCGCCGTCCTTTTTTTTAACAAAAAAAAATCCAACCGCCACAGGAGATTTGGAAGGCCTAATGTGACCGGCGCCAAGCTTGTCTGTATGTATTCCTCCAAAGCCTTTCTCTCAGGAATAGTCAAATTAAATAAACGACTTTTAAGAAGAGTCGCTCCAGGGACAAATTCAATTGCACAATCATAATCTCTATGAGGAGGCAATACCTGCGATTCTTTATCAGAAAAAACTTTCCAAAAATCCTGAATAGGTACAGGTAACTCCCCTTAACTACAGCAGCAATACGCCCGTTACAACACTTGTCATAACACTTAGGACTCCAGGACTTAATTTCATTGGTAGACCAATCCAGTACCGATTGTGCAATTTAACCAGGTAACCCCAAAATCACCGGAGAAGGTAAATTATTCAAAACTACCAAATCCAAATTCTCTTGATGAACACCATTAATAGTAAGAGGAAATTCACAGATATGGTGAGTAACATTTTTCAAGTGAGAACCATCCACAGACACCACATTAATAGGAGAAGATAGAAGTTTGGGTTTTAATTTTAGTTTTTCCAAAAATTTCCCATCAATCACATTGAGAGTTGAACCACAATCCACAAATACCCGAAACTCCAATAATTCCTCCTCAACAGCAGTGGTAGCAGAAAGAAAGACACCTTTATTGTTTAAACAAGCTATGCGGGCAAAACTGACCTCATTTTTTTTTCTCTCTTTATTCATTCGAAGCGCACAGTTCTTAATGAAATGCTCAGATTTACCACAATAGAAACACAAACCTTCAGCAAATCTGCGTTCTTTTTCTCGAGAGTGAGGTGTCATTGCTCCAATTTCCATCGGCTCTGCAATGTCAGTAAATTCCTTCTCCAAACTTGGAGCTGACAAGGCAGATTTACTCTCATTAACCCTTGCACGCAGTCTCCTATCCACCTGTATGGCTAATTGCATAGCCTCTTGCAAGTTACCAGGTATGGGATAAGCAATCAGCAAATCTTTAACCCTTTCACTTAACCCTGCAAGAAATAAACTTTTCAAAGCTGAATTGTTCCAGCCCACCTGAGCGGACCACCTTCGGAAGTGAGTACAATATTTTTCCACATTACCTGATCCCTATCTCAAACGTCTCAATTCTGTCTCAGCTGATGAAACACGATCCGGATCGTCATACAATAACCCCAAAGCACAAAAAAAACTATCCACTGATCTAAAGCATGGATCACTAGGCTGCAGAGAAAAGGCCCAGTCCTGAGGTTCTTTGCGCAAAAGTGACATTATGAACCCTATGCACTGTGATTCATCACCAGAGGATCTGGGTCTCAAACGGAAATACAACAAGCAAGCATTTTTAAAAGAAAAAAAATCTTGTTGTTCACCAAAAAATAAATCAGGCAAACGTACCTTTGGCTCCACGAAATCAGCTCCAGGACAACTATTCACGTGTTTCTGGATTTCAGCCACCTCCAGAGAGAGTCGCTGCAGGTGTTGAGCCAAATCCTGAACCGACACCATGATGGAAAACAGAAAATCTTTCCTTAGAGATTTTTTTTTTTTTTTTTTCTTTTGGCTGGACTTACTGTTATGATCTGCTACAAGCACTAAGGAAAGGTGGGAATTCTGTCCCTACAATAGGACTGAGCTTGATCCCTACGATGTAACGGGGAACCTGATCCTGCGACCAGACCCGCTAAAGTCCTCAGCTAGTCTGAACGAAGACCTATAGTTGCGAGGGAGGAATCCCTACAAGATCTAGGGACTGGGTGAAAAGATGGACACCTCCTAATAGAAAGTGTAGCAGGGAATATAAAACAGAAAACAAATACTAAGAAATCCTAAGATCAAGCAAAACCGACAGAAGTAGTATAGGAACTGTATTACTCATCAAACTCAAATCTGACAGGTCGACACGCCCCCTATCATTTAATCCGTCTTCTGTGTGAACTTTGCTCAGGCTGTGAGATCTGAACTTTGCTCAGGCTGAGAAATCTGAGCTGCTGGATTTGTGAATTTCAATCAAAGTGATTTATTCATGTCTATTGATATTTTATCCACTGGATTAGATTAGTCTGTGGAGTTTTACTGTATTAAAGGGTAGTTTTAACTCCATCCGTAGATGTAAAGCTATTTTCTAGCAGAGAGTGCCCTGACATGAACTGTAAAGGGTTTGTATTAGAAGCACACAGTAAATGTCTGTATTAGAATCCATCAGTAAATGTATGTAAAGCTCATTTCTAGCAGGTTTGTATAAATGTCTCCCAGTAAATGTGTAAAAGTTTGGAGCTGATATGTCTGTATGTAAAGGTGATTTCTAGCACTCTCTGTTAGAGATGTCTAACTTGTTACCAATGGATGTGTATCTAAGGCTTGTGTTGTGTTGTGTATAGCCCCAGGCATGTTGGGGCATGTTTAAAACTGACGAGACTTATAACCCCGTCTCATTGTACGGGCATATTATGTATATGGCCGTGTTACAATATTACAGAATGGTTTATTCGTATTTTAAAAAAGCAATGACACGGTATTGTAAAAACAAGGTTACAAGATTTTATTGTAATAAATACAGCTCAAAGACATTTCAAACATTTAAAAGTACATACAGAATGATATAAAAAGTGTCACATGCACAATTAACAAATATCAGAACACACACGATAAAATAGATAATTAACAAGTACATAGGCTACATCGTGAGCCACATGGTTGGCAGTATCGGTAGAGACCTTTTTTTAGGTAGTAGAGTTCCCCTTGTGGTGCCTAATGACGGCGAGTGCAGCGAGTGAATTGTGCGGGGTGCGGGTCTAACCTCATCGATGTAGATACACCACCGCTGGAGGACATTTTTAATTCGTCTAAATGTTGTCTAGTAGTGTGATTACCCACAACAGTAGAGGGTATATTCAGCTCGGCCATAGCTCGCATAAACGATTCCCAACCCCTAGGTAAATTCCTGACGGTCAGAGCGTGACTCTGCGTTGTACTACGTACTAAATCCACTAAGTTAGACCCAGGTATTACAGAGCCTTTGAAAATAAATTCGTCTTTATCATTCCAATCTGTCACACTCTTATTCTGGAGTAGTCTGTTTAGTAAAAATTCAGCATTCTTTTTATATCTTTGGTTTATATGACCTACAATTTCAGCGATCTCGTGATTTTTTTTATCGGTGACGGTATTTGGCGGCTGTTGATGCTCAGGATCCTGAGGGCTAACGAGATTTAAAGTTGTCAGTTCTTTTGAGCTGCGTTTCGTATGTACCAAGTAGCGCTCCAGCACGGTGCTATACATTTTAATTTTCACATCGTCGGGGATGTCGCGTCGCTGTAAAACGGAGTTAATTTCATCATCGAGGCGTCGAATAGCAGTTTCGCGTATGCTCTCGGGGATTGGTGCCCTTAGCTTATGTAGCTCCTGTTTGGGGACTAGATACATTTTCTCAGCATGCTCCATTATTTGCCCGCGAGCAGACTCGTTATTATGGGTATTGCAAAGCCTAAAAGAGGACCGATAAAGCCACCGGTCTGATTCAGTACCCGTTTCTTTTTCTTTATGGACTGCGCTCTATCGCTAATGGTTCTTATAGCTTTACGCCACTTCTTCAGTATGCCTTTTTGGCGCTCTTTCAACGGGATTCTGCCTTTTAAGATGTTTAAAGCAATCTCACCTATAGCGGTGATTAAATCCACGCTCGCATTGCGCAAAATAGATTTCCGGACGGATGGGGTTGCCTTCACCAGGGTTTTTAAGAGAGCCCAGTTACGCCGGAGTCTCTCGGACATCTTTACAGCACAACGCATACAGCGTGGAATGTGCGAGCCCGCATAAAATTCACTTTTTAGAAGCGATTTTCTTCTGCACATAGACAGCTGGTAACGCCGGTGGAAACAACCCTGTCCGTAAGCGGTGATCCTCCGGTGTATTAGCTCTCAAATCGACCAGCAAATACCCATAAGGCTCCCGCGTAGCATCCTCAAAGGCTTCTAGGAAAAAACGTGTTTTTCCGGGGTACATCTGACGAGCTAGTGTTAAAATTTGTAATTTATCTCGAGGGTTGTTAAAAAGGACCATGTACTTTGTGTTTAAATTTATGGTGCGGCTTTTCTTACCCTGACAAAATATGTTTTGTACCAGGTAGAAAATACTGAGATTTCTGTGGTGCACATACTTGGTGAACGCTTTTTCTATCTCACAATTTTCGCTAGCGCTATCCATGAGATCATCAACAATCGCCAAATTCACCTTGCCCGGTGGGAATAATTCATCAGCTACGAATGTATTCGGCAGACCCTCCACAAATCTGGTGTTGGGAAAAGAGAGAGAGATTTCATCATATAGCTTCTGCCAGCATGAATAAAACCAAACAATATTATCCGGCTTGTGAGAAAAACTACTTTCAATATTATACAGCAATTGTTTTACAAAATAACTCTTTCCAGAATTAGACGGCCCCGCTAGAATGCACGAGAGCGGGTGTTGTAGCCTCGTGTCCATCACAATACTGTGCTAATAGCCGTACGGCAGTGTGGTGAATTCGTCTAGTAGTCGACGCTTTGTGTAGACACACTTCTGGGTCTTTTGTAGGACACGGGATTCAATATTCCAATATTTTTTATCTCTCACAATGCCCTGCTGCTGTACGACGATGCGCTTCTGAGTTTCTGCGTCTGAATTACGGGGGTAGTCCAGAACTAGATCTTTCAGACTGCTAAAATTGATAGATTGCGAGTTACCAACATTTAGCGTTATTCCCTTCACTTTTAAGACAGTCTTCCCTGTGTTGAGCTTGTACCCGTAAGTTTTGGGCCCTGCAGAAACAAACTCTGTGATGTATGTGCCCTCGGGTATCTCACTCGTCAATTCCCCCAGGTAATCACCTAGAGGCGGCTGCCACTCACCTTCCCTGTGCACAAAAATAACTGAATCTGTGTCGTGATAAAGGCACCTCTCCTGCAGCCTGTCCAGCAGAGAATAGAGCTCTAGCCGCGCATACGCTGTGGTAAAGCAGGCTATAAAGATGTTTGTGTTTCTGTTGACTGTGTGGTGCCCCTCCGCATATTTCCAGTTAATGGTAGCGGTTTCGTCATCGATAAAATCCAGCGTAGAAATGTCATAGTAGGGCAGGAAGAGATACCTAAAAAGCTCATCAGGATCCCTAACAATCTTGGTGCTTGGTAGATTGGCCTTCTGAGCAAACTTTCCCCATAAAGAATTTAAGAAAAGTTTGGAGATCTGTCTTTTAGGGGTTGACGGCTATATTTTCAGGTCGTAACCGTACACCCTCTTTTTCAAGAAAACTGTCAATGTACTGCTTTTTCTTGGTATCATCAGTGCACCAGCTAGGATACCCTGAAGCCTCCTGCTTATCCCTAAGGTGTAATTTAATGTAGCGAGCAAACAGATCATCGCTGGTGTTTGGAAAATGCCATATTTCATAGATGCGGGCGATCCGGTACCCTTTATCTATCGCCAGCTCGAGCTCTATGGTGCACCAGGTACCTGTCAGGGAGCGTTCTTCATCACTATGACGGCACTCCTCTGCCTCTGAATTTACAGCGCATGTATAGCAGAGGGGGAACATCAATTTTTTGTCGAGTTTTACAGGTAGAACGGGAAAAAATAAATCTCTCGGGGGATAGATCTTGACTCTAGCTAAACCAAAGTATTTTTTAATGAAACCAAAGTTGTCATAGATGATGTCGGGGTGACCTACAGGGTATGTTTTAGTTTTGTTTACAAAGGGGTACAGACTGGTGAAGTCGTAGTAATGTAAAGTCTCATCAGCTTCAACCTGGTGATAGAGCTTAATGGCGTTAGTTCGACCCCCATAAAGTGCATCGCGGGGGTCTAAGGGAGCGGGAAAATCCATTTGATGGAGAAATGCCTGGAGGTTAGAATCGTTTTTAACCATTTCACGCCACTCGTGCTCCCATATCACTCTTATGGTGTACCCGCGCAGCTGCATGTAACGCTTTTTAGCTAAAAAGACATGATATAATTGACCGTAGGTGGTGTTTGTAACTTTATTTGTATCATTCTCATTATAGCACGATGGGCACCCGTGGAAAAAACAGCCTTGAAATTCAAAAGCTATGTGCTGGCCGTTAACATAGGCATAACCATCTAGAAAATACTGACCGAGTTGTTTCTCACCCCCTCTTAAGGCATGCTGAATGTCAATGTTCTCGGTATGCGCTACATACATGAGCCATTGTATAGCGGCGGATGAGTAACGCTTTTTCGTCTTGTGATAATTATCACCCGGTAAAATGGCAATCGTTTTTTCTGGTAGAAATTTAAACCGATACATTGACATACATACAGAGGCCAGGGTGATGAGCTGAAATGGGTCAATACAGCTGCTCTCCACAACCATTTCTTTTTGAATGTCACAGTATTTTTTAACACTTTTCAGCGTCATTTCCATAATGCGTTCTCTATAGATCTCACAGGCGCGTCTCAAAATTTCAACATCCTGTTTGCAGTATGATTTTAGTTCACACTTGAAGTCAAAAACTGTGTGTTTCTGGCCCTCATGCCAGGACAGGAACTCTACCTTCTCATCCGGGGCCATGTACTCCAACCCATAATATTTCACATCGGGTATGGGACCTACATAGCTTTGGTTTTCACGGGTGTTAAAAAAGTGTGGAAAATGACCTTTGGCACCTGAAAAGCCCATGGCCTGAGGTAATTTACTGAGCTTCATGGGGATAAAATTTAGCGAATCTATGAATCTTATAGACAAATCGGGCACCGTCACACACAAGAGCCGGCCACCTTGGGCTATCAGCTTTACCTGTAGCTTTTCAAAAATCAGCTCCTTAACAATAAAGTAAGAATCATAGCGCCCTGCATTGTGGGCTATAAATGTATACCCTGAAAATTTCCCGCTGGTAAAGAACAGTAGAAAGTCGTGCGTACAACTATCACCTTCAAACTCCCAGGACTGTTCACCACTCAGAGTTGTGGCATAAATGTAATTTGGGATGTGTGTGCCTGTCTCTTGCATACATTCAAAATCGTAAAAGATATAACAATCTGTTTCGTCCTCCGCTACATAGCGTCGCATGTAACAGAGATGGGCGTCAAATTTATTTACACGCGCACGACATATGGTGCAACGTAGCCCCGCACATTCATGCACGCCCTCGCTATTCCTGAACACAAAGCGCTGACACTCATCACAAAATATTTTAAGCCTGCAGAATGGCGGATCATTCAGAGCTAATTGTTTGTGGCGCTCTAAACACTTACTAGAGCGACAATGAACCCGACATACGGGGCACCGTGGAGTTTGTTGTACACCTGCACACTCCACACAATCTACTCTTTGACAAGCTTTACAAAAATATTGACATGAATGGGTGTTCTTCTTATTATACAATGAATTGCAGAGCTCACAAAAGTAATCGCTCCCGATAAAGCCTTTCATATTCTTGATACCATAGTAGTGGTTATCATGGAACAGTATGAATACGGTTTTAGCACTAGTTGCATTGTCGGTCTGAAAGTAGCGCCAATCACCCTGACTGTAGTACAGTACTTTAATGGTGACCCCCAAGTAGTTCTCGAATGCTGGAATGTCGCTAAAACTCACTAACCGCTCATCAGGGATCCCCAGCGCCGTGTGTATGTTTTTAGAGCGATTCAGTAAAACAGCATCACCGACATCCGCGTCCTCTATCAGGGCGCACACACTAGCGGCCAAACACAGATTTGTACTGTAATTGTTAAAATCATACAGCCACCGCATCTTTTGTTTAATGATTCGACTGCTCGCTATAGATTTCAGGCGTCTTTTTACACCGCCTCGTCGGTTTTTAACGGTAGTGATGACTAGTTTTAGGGTATTGCTTGCCAAGCATTCAGCATTACTTTGAAGTGTGCGAGCAACAGCATTTAAAAAAGATTCAGAATTAAAATCCTCCCGGCTCTGCTTTGTAGTGAAAATGGGGTCTAAAGCATCACCACCTTCAAGCCTTAACTGTACAAAGTCGCCCGGTTCAATGTCCCTAATGACTCTATCCAGTAATGACTGAATACTGTCGTGAACAATGTTCACAGCCTCGACAAAGGATCGTACACGCTCCAAATTTACAAACCTAAAATGATCGGTATGTATGCGTGCACTGAAATTACGGTTGTCCCTCTGGTGATGATGGAAGTGTTGTAAAAATACTGTATGATCCGATCCCCTCACATCATCAGCAGAGTTAGCATCCGCAGCAGAGGCTTGTGAGCTTTGTGCACCGGAACGGACGTCATTTTCAGTGCCATCATGGCTATGTGAGACAGGAGCATCTGTGTGTGGTGGCTCCGGGGCTGGCTGTGGTGGTATAGCAGGACAGGTGATTCCACCCCGACGCCTAGCGCATATTGCGCGTCGAGCACTGACCAGTAGTTTTAGAGCTCGTTTTATAACTCTGGACCTATTATAACGGGCTGTTTTAGTTGGTTTATGCAGGCCCGATCCGCTCATATTTAGTCATAACGGGTTAGCACCATCGGGTATCTCGGTGTCTACTTGCATCTGGCGAAGCGCGTATAGCTCGGCCTTACAGGCATCTGTTGTGACTACTTCAGACAGCAATCTTTCAAAAGTATTACAGAAAAACACTATTTTGGGTAGCCAGATTTTGTAACGTAAGTAACGATCTAACTGCTCCTTAAACACTGCGGCTCCGGCGGGGGCCCACCCAATGGCGTCATACATCTGCGCTGTAGCGATCGGAGATACAGAATTCCCACTGTTAACAGCTAGAGTGGCTGCAGAATCCGCAATGCTAACAGCTAGAGTGGCTGCAGAATCCGCACTGCTAACAGCTACAGAGACCGCAGAATCCGCACTGCTAACAGGTACAGAGACCGCAGAATCCGCACTGCTAACAGGTACAGAGACAGCAGAATCCGCACTGCTAACAGGTACAGAGACAGCAGAATCCGCACTGCTAACAGGTACAGAGACCGCAGAATCCGTACTGCTAACAGGTACAGAGACCGCAGAATCCGCACTGCTAACAGGTACAGAGACCGCAGAATCCGCACTGCTAACAGGTACAGAGACCGCAGAATCCGCACTGCTAACAGGTACAGAGACCGCAGAATCCGCACTGCTAACAGGTACAGAGACCGCAGAATCCGCACTGCTAACAGGTACAGAGACCGCAGAATTCGCACTGCTAACAAGTACAGAGGCCGCAGAACACGTATTGCTAACAGCTACAGACACATCTGTATGAAGCCTCGGCTTTTTACACACTTTATGCTTAGTCGTTAACAATCTCTTTAACCCCATCACAACATTAACTGGATTAGATACAGCAGCGTGAGATGTGGTGGGTAAATTAATGGTATCCAACAGTTCAATACCCGTGGAATTAGTGGACACAGTTACAGATGGCAGTAAAGGCTGTATAGCATGAGTGGTCCGTATAATGATCGGTTCTACGGTGCGCTTCTTACCATCAGCGAGCTGATCAATCTCACGGTCAAGCGCCTCACGAGTCTGTCGGGTTGTGGGATTCATGGCGGAAAATGTGACTGGTGATGTTTCTGAAATATGCTTAGTTTTCTGCGCGTGTTTACGTGGCCGCTCCTGTACTTCAGAGTATAGTTCAGCGTCATTCACTGCACCGCGGGATGGTTGCGCGCCGCTTGAATGGGACAGCATACCCGGCATCAGATAGAACTGCTGTTGCGGCTGTGGGCCGGCAGGGCCCATAGGTGTCTGTATCGGCGTCAAGAATGGCTCTGCGTGGTTCTCGTTGAGACGTAGTGTTTGCAGAGGGGTCGTGGTTATTTTTCTCTCGACTTTAGATTTATCTGTGGATGAGATTGTATATGTGTCAATCTGACTTTACAACTATCTTTAAGGAAAGATTCTACATGTAGCGGATACGTGCGGAACATCGCGATCCTAGGTGTAACAAGAGTGACATACGATGTATTAAGACTAGCCTGATATATCAAAATATACACTTACCGGTTAACGATGATGCCTGCACGTTTGTAGCAGTGGTTTCTGGGACGTCTGAGGCGTTCTCCACTAGCAGGTGTATATTCTCTTTTGTAAATATCGTCCTCCTAGATTTCACTTTACGCGCTATAAATAATAATAATCATTAGAAGGCCCATCAACAATTTTCTCCAGTCGTTTGGGCAAAACAGTTTTTCATGCGGCACGTACCTTTATCTTTCTTGACAGCCGCCAGGCTTCGCTTTTTAGGAGCTTTAGAAAATGCGACGTCTTCTTGGGCTCTGTTAGTGCCAGGGTTCATAGGCATTTCGGCCGAATCCAGCTCCGCTATCATTGCGACATCTGTAAGGAGTTAATATTCACTTACACACTTAAATTCACATAGTTAAGTGTTATATATATATATATATATATATATATATACAGACACGCAGAAACACAGCGTACCCTCGATGCCCGGTGCTGAAAGGCCATCCCATGGCGCGGCAGCACTAGAAGCATTACAAGCGACAGCTGGTGAAATACAG
Organism: Oophaga sylvatica; assembly: GCA_033576555.1. NCBI lineage: Eukaryota > Metazoa > Chordata > Amphibia > Anura > Dendrobatidae > Oophaga > Oophaga sylvatica. The sequence continues at coordinate 92,517 of JARQOD010000353.1, forward strand.
GCCTCGGGGTCCAAATAGTTCAAGGTAGCGAAAACCTCATCTGGCAGATAGCTGCTCATTATACACGGTTCTTAAAGAATAAAGCAAAAATAATATGCAAAACAACTCTATATATATATATACACACACACACACACAACCACGCATCCACACAACGTACCCGCGCTGGGCAGAGCCGCCTGACCGCTCACGCTCCACGCATCACTAGCGTTACTACACGCTGCAGCAGGTAAAATACAGGCCTCGGGGTACGAATAGTTCATGGTGGCAAAAACTTCATCAGGCAGATCGCAGCTCATTATACACGGTTCTTAAAGAATAAAGCAAAAATAATATGCAAAACAACTCTCTATATATATATATATATACACACACACACACACACACACAACCACGCATCCACACAACGTACCAGCGCTGGGCAGTGCCGCCTGACCCCTCACGTTCCATCCATCATTAGCGTTACTAGACGCAGCCTCGGGTAAAATTGTGGGGGCAGGATCAGAATGCTTCATGGTAGATGAAATCCCATCAGATACGTACACCTTCATTATACACGGATCTTAAAGAATAAAGCGGTATAAAAAATGATGTGCAAAATGCCTCTTAACTATAACACCCCAATGTGTCTATATAATTCAGACATCTAAAAATAAAATTAACTGTATGAATTTTAGCGTCAATCTACAGTAATTAAATATTCAGCTATTATCCAACACAAGCGTAGTATATTATTAAAACACGAGTAAGCTATTCAGGCAAATACTACACAAACTTAATATAATTGAAAACGAAATCCATAAAAAATACTCACTTCAGATCTGGAGTGTGTTCTGTGAGCTGTGAAGTCTTACAGGTGAGCTGTGTGTCGCTTGGGATCAGGTGCTGTATTTATTAGGGCTAGCAGCGAGAGCACGCCCACTGTCACTGCCCCCAATGATGAGAAAGAAAAAAATCTATTAATGTTTTACAGAGACATCATGCCTGCTAAGGGTCCTGAAGCAATATTAAAGAAGCAATATTTCACGCCCGAAGCCCCTGCATCATTCAGCGGCATTACAAATCTATACAGATCGGTTAGAACGCGTGGTATAAAACAACATGAGGTGGTCGATTGGCTGAATAAACAAGATGCTTACACCCTGCATAAACCTATAAGGACAAGATTCTCTACCAATAAAATCCTTGTCGCGGACGTTGATTTGCAATGGCAGGCTGATTTGGTTAGCTTAATTGAATATTCTAGGGAAAATGACGCCGTGAAATATCTACTGACTGTGATAGACGTACTATCCAAACACGCCTGGGTTGTTGCTCTGCACAACAAAACCGGGGTGACTGTAGCTCGTTCGTTCGAATTAATATTTGGAAACGCCCGACGCACCCCGCAGAAACTACAGACGGATCGTGGCAAAGAATTTATGAATTCACACATGAAACGTGTTTGTAAAATGCATAAAATACATCATTTTTTCACCAACAATACCGTAAAGGCCGCTATAGTTGAGAGATTTAATCGTACATTAAAAACACGTATGTGGCGCTATCTGACGAAACATAATACCTTTAGGTATATCGACATTTTACCAGGTTTGGTGCACAGTTACAACCACACCTTTCACACCACGATACAGACACGTCCGTGCGATGTGACGAAGCAGAACTCGTTACAGATATGGAAAAATATTTATAGCGGTATCGTGGCTAAAAAGCGTATTAAGCCATCTTTAAAAATTGGAGATCATGTCAGAATATCTCGTTTTAAGAACCCTTTTACGAAGGGTTATGAGCAGACATTCAGCGAGGAGATATTTTTAATTAGCGCCATTTCCAATAAATTTCATAAGCCTCTCTATAAAATTAACGATTTAGCGGGCGACGCTATCGAGGGATCATTTTATAAGGAGGAGCTGCAAAAAATACATTTCAATGAAAACCGCGCCTACCGCGTTGAGGCAATTTTGAGAAAAAAACGTGTCAGGGGGGCGATTCACTGCTATATTAAATGGAAAGGTTATCCTGATAAATTTAATTCGTGGGTACCCGCGTCGGCTCTGACGGACATATAACCATGGAATCCGAATCCTTCTTTATCACCCTTCCCTCCAACGCTTCTGGCGATATATATCCTGAAAACACAATCGCCGAGTATACCACAAAATTATCTAAACCCGTTCAGCTTTCAGGACAATACGAAGTTGCTCTAACTGAGATTCAGTACCCCCATACATGGTACACGTTTGAGCGGGGTGAAGGGAACTTCTATATAGGCAAGCGGGGTGATGTGATGCAGGAATATTATGTGAAGCCCAGTTTTTATAACACAATACCGGATCTCATACGTGCTATTAATGAGAGAATTGATATTTTGAAGCTTGCCAGCGACGGTTTTAAGCTGCGCTATGACGAAGTGCGGCGGAGTGTTACCCTACCGGATTCCCCCACGATACAATTTGCCCCGGGTCAGAAATTGGGACATATTTTAGGCCTCCAGCCATACATCGAAGCGTATGATAATAACCAGACTGAGCGGAAGAAGATTTATGCCGATATAAAAGCCGGTTTTTATACATTATTTATTTACAGCGACATCATCCAGCATCAGCTTGTGGGCGGCAGCTACGTACGACTTCTGAGAACGGCGCAAATAAGCGGCAAGAGCGGTGAAATTACCACGCTTCAATACACACGACCCGATTATGTGCCCTTATGCAAGCATCATTTTGACTCTGTAACAATCTCCATCTTATCGGACCAGGGCACTCCAGTTAAATTCAAGTACGGAAAGTGTATTGTGAGACTACATTTCCGGAAGAGACGCGATTAGCACGCTAGAAAATGGTGGCTCAGAGGCCGTACGGGGACCCAGCTGTTTATGCCCGGTACTATATTGCACAGTCTGGGCACGGATTAGAGGGGTTCAGCGGGAGCGAGTACATGTACGGATCGGGTCTGGCTGGGATATTTAAAGGCTTATTTCGGCGTGCTGTACCGCTTTTCAGAAGAGGCTTAGAATTGGTAAAACCACACGTGAAGACGGCTGTCAAAAACATTGCTAAAGACGCCGTCACATCTGTCTCATCAGCGCTTATGAATCGTATAAATACACATCCCGAGCAAGGTGGCGCGGGTCTAGTTTATGTCGCTAAAAAATCACATAAAAGAAAGCGTCGCTCATGCCCCGCTTTACCCCCGATCCTCATGAATAAAAAACCAGCCAAGCGTCGACCCCGTCAGAAACGAGTGAGACGTACTGCTGAGGACATCTTCTGATCAACATGGCTTTCCTGCACGATGCTTCTGTAGAGTGCGCTAAATCTGAACTGGATATTTTTGACATACCGCCGACACAGACGAGTATAGAGAAATCCCTATTTGTAGAAGTTCAGCCGATTGCCGCTCTGACGGATAATGCTCCGCTGGAATTTTTCATATTGGGTAGCGGGGATTATTATTACGACCTGAATAACACCCTGCTGTACATAAATTGTCGCATCGTCAAGCAGGATAATTCGAATATCGCCGATGACGCCCGTGTAGCCCTCATAAACTACCCTCTTGCCACACTCTTTAATCAGGTCGATATTACTCTGGGGGACCGTGTTATCTCACAATCGGACAATCTCTACAGCTATAGAGCGTACATAGAGACTCTCTTAAATTACAGTTCACAGACGCTGTCCTCGCAATTTACTGCCGGATTGTTCTATAAAGACACAGCTGGTCACCATAATGACCGAAGCTTGGATGGCCCAAATGCAGGATTTATTAAAAGAGCCGCTGCAACCCACCGCTCCAAACCCCTGGACCTCATTGGTCCAATTTTTGGTGATATATTTAATCAACCAAAGCTAATATTGAACGGACTCGATCTTAAGGTTAAGCTAACGAGAAATAAGGACGCTTTCTGCCTCATGTCGGCTGAGGCCGATCCGCTGAAAGTGCAAATCATGCAAGCCGCTCTCTTTGTAAAGAGAGTACAAGTGTCCCCGGCGGTCCGAATAGGCCACAGTCAGGCCCTCTTGGCATCGACAGCCAAGTACGCTATTGACAGGACATGCATGAAAGTGTACAGTATAGCCGCTGGAACACGGATCACGAACCACGAGAATCTCTTCCTAGGCCAGATACCGAAAACTGTTATATTGGGTTTTGTAGATAATGAAGCATTTAGCGGGTCTTACGCCAGAAATCCCCTGTTCTTCCATCACTACAACGTCAATCACGCAGCCCTCTACCTGGACGGACAACAGATCCCTGCGAGGCCTTATAACCCTAACTTTAATGACTACTTAGCCGTCAGAGAGTATATGGCTCTCGCACATATATCAGGCAAGCAGAAAGCTGATTGTGCCATGGCCGTGGATCGTGAAGAGTTTATGTCCGGATTCACTCTGTTTGCATTTGATTTATCAGCTGATCAGGAACCCGGCGGTCATTTCTCCCTCATTAAAACAGGTAACCTACGGGCTGAAGTCCGGTTTGCACTAGCGACACCCCATACGATAAACATGATTGTTTTTGCAATCAACCCGGCCATTCTGGAAATTAATAATAGAAGAGAGATCTTGTACGATTTTAATTAGTGATGGATAGCCTGCAACTCACGACCATACTGAAGGGGGATAGCTTTACAGAGCGTGTGTTTGGCGGTGTGTTTCCGTGTGATTTGCTTCCACCACATCGGGTAAATCAACGCCCTGTCGGATTCATCGTAAATACAGACCCCGCACACCAACCTGGCAGACACTGGATATTAATTGTGCTCTGTGACGCCAAGAACGCCATATTTTTTGATAGCTACGGATTATGTGCTGACAACGCTATCTTTCCGAGCGAGTTTGTGACTTTCCTGAACACGAATTGTGAGACTTATTATTACCAAAGCAACCAGATCCAAGACACGTATAGTACTGTCTGTGGGCACTACTGCCTGTACTTTTTACATTTCTTAGCTCGGAACATACCCTTCAGTAAGATATTGGAGAAGTTTTCTGCTGATAAACCGCGTAATGATACAATTGTGAGAAATTTCATTGCTGAGAAGAAATCAACTTTAAAAAACCCTCACTACACGTGTTGGAGCATTCAACAGCGTTGTTCCTGTCTAGAGAGAATCCCATGACCTGTATTGCCATTTGTGTCGACATTTTGGTGTCACAATTAATTCAATGCTTGAAATGTCTTTGAGATGTATTTATTTATTACAGTAAAATCATGATTATTTCTGGCAATAAACGTTTTTAATATGAATGATCTCTTATGCCTGTCATTTCCACACAGCTTCCCACAGAGTGGTAGTGTGGGAAGACCCTTCAGAAACCCATTGTTTTAAAATCACATTAGTGCATGTTATATTTGCTAGAAACCTTCGGTTTTATGGGCACTGCTATCAGAATACACATAAATGTGTTGGTTTTAAAAGATCCCACTGACTATACACAATGCAATACTATTTACTGTTTGCCTGAATTACCGTAGCATCGACCTTCACTCATTCTGACAATTCAGGTCAACACTGTTGTACTACAATTCTATGTGCCAATAAAGATGTATATCTATGTACCATGTTAGCTAGTAAATAGAAAAATATTTAGACTTCTAACACAACCCAAAGCCTTGTACACACAGATTGATAATAGCTTACCGATCTGTAACAAACCATGCCAAGATTCTTCTTAGTATACACTGAATTGCTGAGATAAGTGTAGATACACTGCCAAGCTAAAAATATATATACTGAATAAAACTATAAGTTGAGCGTCATAATTCCAAATGTGTTATAAGGTGATACTTCAAATTAAACTGCCTTTGCAGCTGTAGTTTAAAACTTATATCTTGGATAATACTAAAAATAAACACATTTTAGCAGCTTGATACATCTAACCATGCCAAGATTCTTCTTAGTATACATTGAATTGCAGAGATAAGTGTAGATACATTGCCAAGCTAAAAATATATATACTGAATAAAACTATAAGTTGAGCGTCATAATTCCGGGGGACATTTATACAAGCCTGCTAGAAATGAGCTTTACATACATTTACTGATGGATTCTAATACAGACATTTACTGGGTGCTTCTAATACAAACCCTTTACAGTTCATGTCAGGGCACTCTCTGCTAGAAAATAGCTTTACATCTACGGATGGAGTTAAAACTACCCTTTAATACAGTAAAACTCCACAGACTAATCTAATCCAGTGGATAAAATATCAATAGACATGAATAAATCACTTTGATTGAAATTCACAAATCCAGCAGCTCAGATTTCTCAGCCTGAGCAAAGTTCAGATCTCACAGCCTGAGCAAAGTTCACACAGAAGACGGATTAAATGATAGGGGGCGTGTCGACCTGTCAGATTTGAGTTTGATGAGTAATACAGTTCCTATACTACTGACAGAGTAAGGCACCTAAGCACCTGGCTAGCTTAAGAGTAGATAATACAATGAAGTCCAGCAAAGCCAGAAGGGCGGAGCCAGACTAAATAGGGAAAAAAGGTCATGTGACAGCAAACTGAAACAAAATCTAACAAGAGGGTTATAACAGGAATCTGGTGTCGGCCCCGGCTCTTGGGCAACCCCATTACATACAGTAACCTGGTCGAATGCCCCTTTTAAGGTCAGGTCTCGAACTTGAGCAGTCCCCAAAGTTCTCTTTGGACATATCTAATGCAGGTAGGTCGGCCTCCTCGGTTACCGTCTCACCCTCATCACCGACAAGGACGCACAGTGGGAGCTCCTCTCTCTGAGACTCTGTCGGGGGTTCTTCTTCAAGGATCTCGCTTTTCCCCATGCTACTTAGTCCAGTTCCCTTCTCCCACAAGTCCCAGAATAAGGAAAAATCACGGCCCAATATGACAGGATGTATCAGGTCCCTTACCACCCCGACTTCATGGGACTGGGCACCACAGTCTGTCCCCACTGTTACTGTGGCCACGGGATAGTCCTTGGTGTCACCATGGATGCACCGAACACCCAGGGTTTTGGAAGGGATCAACTGGTGGGGAAGGGATGCTCTGATCAAGGTCACCAGACTCCCGGAGTCCAACAGTCCAAGCACTTTTATTCCATTAATGGATACTGCACACGCCTGCGGTCCCTCGCCGGGTCGACAGTCCACGCTACAGGCTGGATAGGCATAATAGGAGACCCGTCTGCCTAGGCTGCAGTCCATGGGCTCAGGGGATATTTGACACCTGGCGGCTACATGTCCAGGGTTGTGACATCGCCAGCAAACTATATCTTTCCCAACTGTTCTAAAGGCACCTTCAATAGGAGTGGGACGCCCCCCAGTGGTGGCTCTAGACCCCTTCTGTGGTGAACCCACCCCCTTTTGGGTATCCCAGTAGGGAGAAGTGACTGCATCCGGTTTCCCAAGAGATCTCTCCACTACCTGGTATCTCTCTACCAGGCCGATAAAGTCATCTGCGTTCTGGGGATCACCCTGGGCAACCCAGGTCTGTACTGACTTGGGAAGGGAATGCATGAATCTGTCAATCACCACCCGCTCAACCATCTGGGCCGGAGTGGAGGACTCCGGTTGTAGCCACTTCTGAACAAGATGCAGTAGGTCAAACATCTGCGAACGAGGGGGTTTGTTGCTAGCATATGCCCATTGATGAACTCGCTGGGCTCTTACTGCCATATTTACTCCCAGACGTGCTAAGATCTCTGTCTTTAGTTTGGGATACTCCTTAGCATCTTGCAGCGCCAAGTCAAAATACGCTTTTTGGGGTTCACCGATAAATATGGCGCCAGAACCTCTGCCCACTGTGCTGGTGGGAGTCTCTCCCGATCAGCCACCCTCTCAAAAACAGTCAGAAATGCTTCTACATCATCCCCAGGGGTCATCTTCTGCATGGCCCGCCTTACCGCCTTCCTGACGTGAGAATCATCAGTCGGCCCTGGGTTTGGGGTGGCCGCCCTGCTATGGATGGCGTCCGCCAAAAGCTGTATCTGCTGTTGCGCCTCCTGCTGGTGCTGCTGCTGCGACTTTTGCTGCAACTGGATCTGCTGAAGCAACAGTTTGGTCGTCTCCTGGTGCTGCTGCTGTATGCTCTGCTGGGCCTGCTGTATACTCTGCTGGCTCTGTAGATGTTGCTGCTGCATGCTCTGCTGGGCCTGGACCAGGTGCTTAACGAGCTCCTCCATGCTGCCGGACTTCTCTGGCTGGCTGGCAGCCTTCACCCAGGACATCCACCGGTCTTTGTGGCAGGTACACGTGTTCCTGGAATCCTGCCCGCATTCTCCACCAACTGTGGCAAGACGACTCGCTCGGCTCTTCTCGAGGCAGACTCAGGACACACGTTCTCTGGGTTGTCTTTCTGCTGGTTTATTATCAGTCATAAACTCATGCAGGGTTTGCAGGAAAAGTAAACATGACCCCTCTGGGTAAAATGGGAAAAAACATAAAAAAAACCAAACAATAACTCAGTCCATAGATGAGTGGGTTCCGCCCGCTCTCGGTAGCATAAACTGCACTGTTAAAGTCCTTGTGGAAAGCTCGGTAGCTTCCACTATACTGTCTGGAGACTTTCCTCTCCAGACCACACTCCCGAGAAAAAAAAACAGGACTGAGCTTTTACACACTGCTCAGCCACACCCTGAGGGGAGGTAAGGGGAATGCGTTCCGCCCTCTTGCCATTCCCATAAAACCACACACCCTTTAACAGAGTAAACCTACCAGCATATAACATGCTGGCAGATAAATGAAGAGGTACCTCCCCTCACATATAAAACCAGTGACACTGTAAGGTTCTGTGTATCTGTTTCTGAAACTCAGTTTTGTTCGTCGGCCATTTTGCTTTCTGTTTTGCTGCAGCTATCTTGCCCTCAGTTAAAATGGAGTTTTCCAGCTTGCATGTTCCCGCCCTGATTCTCTCCGTTTGCTTCTTAAACAGCCACACCTGAGCAATCAGTGCTTCAGAATCTAGCCTGCAGTGAACCTGTGTTCTGACTCCTGAAGCCTTGGACCTTGTACTCCAGCCATTTCTACTGAGAAACTCTGAAGCACTTGTGGACTCTGAACTCTGCTCTTGAAAGCCTCACGTTTGCATGGACTTGCGGTAACATAGAAGAAGATCTGAATCTGTTGTGGAGAGTTATTGATGAACTTAGATTACTCTGGCCTGCTGTGTCTCCTGCTTCTGTGTTTGCAACCTGTGTGTTTATTTTTGCCAATTTGTATGAAGCAATACAAGACTTTCTTTATCAACCTGTGTCTCAAGTATTTTCATCGCACCCAAGCACAAGACGCTATATGAACTGTATCACATACATTACAAGATTCTGAAGCCAAACGTTAGTGTCTGCTGGGTCTGGAAAGGCTTGTCTGCTGTACTGTGGATATCGGATGTCCGGTTGTACTTTCTGTGATGACAGTGGTTGTGACTTCTCACAACCATTCCAGGTGAGCAATTCCCTTAAGTTTTTTTTTCTGCAGTGTTATCACAGGTAAACACTATTGTTTTTTTTTTTTCTCTTCTCTTTTTGTCTGCTGAAACTCTGGATATCAGATGTCTGGTTGAAAGCTTTCTGTGATGATAGTGGTTGTGACTTCTCACAACCATTCCAGGTGAGCAGTTCCCTTAAAGTTTTTTCTTTCTTCAGTGTTGCCACAGGTGAACACTATTGTTTTTTTTTCTCTCCTCTTCTTCCAGTATCCTGTCTTAAAAGATCTGGAAAATGGAGGCCCGCATAAAGGAACTTTGTGGAGTGACTGATAATATCCTTGCAGATTTGCAGAATTTAAAGACCCGTTTTACAAATCTTCAGGACCTAAATAATCACAATTTGCAAGTGGTTGGACAGACTACTCAGGATTTGCGAGCCAGGATGGAGGTTCTGGAGGGGCAAGTCCAGGCTCCTGCCGTGGCCCGAGTTCTGGGATTCCCAAGTTGCCCCTTTTCGTTTTGGTGGTGAACGTGAAAAATTCAGGGGATTTGTTAATCAATGTAATCTTTTTTTTTCTGCACATGCTTCACAATTTCCTACTGAACGATCTAAGGTGCTTACTATAATTATGTTGCTTACCAACAAGGCTTTGATATGGGCAAACCCTCTGATTGAGACTGAGGATGATTGTTTGAATCACCTTGATGATTTTATTTCAGCCATGGGGCAGGTGTTTGATGACCCCAATCGAGGTGCAACAGCTGAAGCAGCCATGTTAGCTTTGCGCCAAGGTAAGCACTCAGTAGCTGAATATGCCTTGGATTTCAGGAGATGGGTCCTTGATACCACCTGGGACAATTCCGCCAAAAAATCTATTTTTCGAAAGGGGTTATCCCCACTAATTAAGGATGAACTTGCTCGTGCCGACCCTCCCACTGCGTTAGGTGACTTTATTAACTACTGCATCCGTATTGATACTCGTTTAACTGAACGCAGGCAAGAGAGATGGTTCGAAAGCAATCGTACTAACCTTTTCCTACCTTCCTCTCCAGCTAAGGAACCTTTGAATAGGATTACACGGGAACCTGAACCTGAACCCATGCAGGTTGACTCTTTACTACGACGGGTTAGTGATGCACGCAAGGAACATCGTTTTAAGGAGAATCTATGTTTTTATTGTGGTAAGTCAGGGCACTTTATTATTAACTGTCCCAGCCGTTCTCGCAAGACTACTGCAGCACTCATTCATTGTGAGTGTTGCGAGAGGGGATCTGTCAGGTCCGAGCCTCAGGCTCCAGAGAGAGCTGCAGCAACAGATCTTGATTTCTCGGACTTAAACTCCGTTACCTCTGAGGACGTTGACTGTGTAAATGCTGCCATCTTTCAAGTTTCCTCAGCGGTGTCCCAGCTGAGTTGTAAGAAAAACAATTCTCACTGTTTTCTTTCCATCAAACTCTGGGTTGACTCAGCCTGGGTGTCTAGCTCTGCCATGATCGACTCAGGTGCAAGTGGAAATTTTATGGATGTCTCCTTTGCTCTAAAACAGGGAATACGTTCAGTGAAGAAGGCTGCTCCAGTACAGATGGAAACTGTGGATGGCTCCCTGCTGACCTCTGGACCAGTGGATCAGGAAACAGAGCCTTTAAAGGTTCTTATGGGTAAAGATCATCAAGAGAAACTGTCCTTTATGCTTATCTCTTCTCCTCACTTTCCCATTATTCTAGGGCTACCATGGCTGCAGGCTCAGAATCCTACCATTAACTGGGAGACCAAGGAATTACACTTTCCAGAGAAACAGATGAGTCAAAAAATTTCAGCTTGCTCTGTTCCTAAAGGAACCATGTCAGTCCCTGAATTACCAGCTGTATACCAGGACTATGTGGATTTATGTGACAAGAAGAACGCTGACCAGCTTCCTCCTCACCGTCCATATGATTGTCCAATTGAATTATTGCCTGGAGCAGAGATACCTTTTGGTAAGATCTACCCCCTGGCGGGGCCCGAGCTGAAGGCTTTAAAAGAGTACATAGACGAAAATCTAGCCAAGGGCTTCATACGCCCCTCTTCATCTCCTGCAGGGGCACCCATATTCTTTGTAAAGAAGAAAGATGGATCCCTGAGACCATGCGTAGACTATAGGGAACTTAATAAGGTTACTATTAGAAACCGTTATCCATTGCCTTTAATCCCTGAGTTATTGGAGAGAGTGCGACATGCCAAAATTTTTTCTAAACTAGATCTTCGTGGGGCCTATAACTTAGTCCGTATTAGACCTGGGGATGAATGGAAGACTGCATTCAGGTCACGCTATGGACACTTTGAATATCTGGTTATGCCTTTTGGTCTGAGTACCGCCCCAGCCACTTTCCAACACTTGGTGAATGACATCTTCAGGGATCTCCTAGATACATTCGTGGTAATTTATTTGGATGATATTTTAATTTTTTCTAACTCCACAGAGGAACATCATGGACATGTGAGAATGGTCTTGGAACGTCTAAGACAAAATCATCTTTACATCAAGCTTGAAAAGTGTGAATTCCATAAGACCGAGATTCAATTTCTGGGGTATGTACTGTCTACACAAGGAATTAGTATGGATGGAAGTAAAACCCAAGCCATCAATGATTGGCCAAGTCCTAGAAATGTGAAGGAGGTACAGCGCTTCATCGGGTTTGCAAACTTCTATAGACGTTTCATTAGAAATTTCTCTGAGGTAGTGTCACCTATCACCCAACTTACCCGGAAAGAGTCTAAGTTCTCCTGGACTCCCCAAGCCCAGGAAGCATTTTCCCGTCTAAAAGATAAATTTACCACTGCACCTATCCTAGTACATCCCAACCCAGAGCTTGCCTTCATAATAGAGGTGGATACTTCAGACTGTGCCGTGGGAGCTATACTCTCTCAGAGAACAGGTGAGAAGAATGTCTTGCATCCCTGTGCCTTCTTTTCCCAGCAGTTGTCTTCGGCTGAGAAGAACTACGATGTGGGCAATAGAGAGTTGTTGGCCATTATTGCCGCCTTCAAAGAATGGAGACACCTTCTTCAAGGAGCTGCACAGCAAATAGTCGTTCTGACAGATCATCGTAATCTTGAGTTTATCAGGTCGGCTAAGTGCCTGACTCCTCGCCAGGCTCGCTGGAATCTTTTCTTAAATCAATTTAATTTTATTATTTCTTATAGACCAGGATCGCGCAATGGAAAGGCTGATGCACTCTCTAGGATTTACTCAGCAGAGACACGTCCAATTACTCCTCCTAAGACTATTCTTCCTGACTCTAGATTCCTAGGAGTGATTCATCATCAAGACCTAATTAAAGACATCAAGGAAGCATACCATGCGGATTCTTTTTTGGCTCAACCCCCAAGGGACGTAAGTCTTGTCTTTAAGAATGGTGTGTGGATTCTGGGACAACGTCTGTATATACCTGAAACAGTCAGATTGAGAGTATTGCAACTCATTCACGATTCCAAAATAGCCGGGCATAGAGGAATTCTAAAGACACAGGAATTTCTTTCTCGTTTCTTTTGGTGGCCCACTTGTAGGAAGGATGTTTTGGACTATGTCACTTCGTGTGAGGTTTGTGCAAGATGCAAAACACCTCGCTCTTCACCAACTGGTCTGTTACAGCCTCTTCCCACCCCGTCCCGCCCGTGGGGATCTATTTCTATGGACTTCATTGTGGAATTACCAACCTCTCAAGGGAAGAACACTATTCTAGTGGTGGTTGATCGTTTAACAAAGGCAGCTCATTTTATCCCTTGTGTCGGCTTACCCACTGCAAAACAGACATCAGATTTGATGATTAAAGATGTGTTTCGTTTACATGGAGTACCGGATGAGGTTATTTCGGATCGAGGGGTGCAATTCACTTCTAGGTTTTGGCAAAATTTCTGTGCAGCATTGGACATTAAAGTAAACCTTTCTTCTGCTTTTCATCCCCAGACTAATGGACAAACCGAACGAACCAATCAAACCCTGGAGCAGTATCTCCGCTGCTTTATCTGCCACCTACAGGATGATTGGGTGGATCTACTTCCATTGGCTGAGTTCTCTTACAACAACTCTCAGAGTGCCTCCACTAAACAGTCTCCTTTTTTCTCTAATTTAGGTTATCATCCTAACATTCTACCACGATTTCCCATAGAGACGCCTTTGCCAGCAGTGGCTGAAAGAGTCACGACTTTACAGAAGAATATGGATCTTCTAAAGGAGAATCTGGAATCGGCTCAGGAAAGGTACAAGAAGGCAGCAGATAAATTTCGTAAACCTGCACCAGCTTTTAAGGTAGGAGACCTGGTCTGGCTGTCAACCAGAAATCTTAAGTTAAGGATTCCATCGTCTAAGTTGGGACATAAGTACATTGGACCCTATAAAATCAGTAAGATTATAAGTGCCGTTGCTTGTCGTCTTCAATTGCCCAGAACTATGAGAATCCACCCTGTCTTTCATGTATCCCTACTAAAGGCTGCAACACCCAATGCGTTTCCTGGACGTTCTTCTCCTTGCCCTGACCCAGTGCTAGTCGATGGTCAGGAAGAATTTGTGGTGGAAAGGATTTTAGATTCCAGGTTGTATAGAAATCAGTTACAATATCTGATTAAATGGCAGGGCTACCCAGTGGAGGACAACTCATGGGAGCCAGTCAATAACGTTAATGCTCCTCGCTTGCTCCGTCAGTTTCATCAGAGGTACCCACACAAGCCTGGTCTGAGGTCATCCGGAGGTTGCCCCTAAGGGGGGAGTAATGTAAGGTTCTGTGTATCTGTTTCTGAAACTCAGTTTGTTCGTCGGCCATTTTGCTTTCTGTTTTGCTGCAGCTATCTTGCCCTCAGTTAAAATGGAGTTTTCCAGCTTGCATGTTCCCGCCCTGATTCTCTCCGTTTGCTTCTTAAACAGCCACACCTGAGCAATCAGTGCTTCAGAATCTAGCCTGCAGTGAACCTGTGTTCTGACTCCTGAAGCCTTGGACCTTGTACTCCAGCCATTTCTACTGAGAAACTCTGAAGCACTTGTGGACTCTGAACTCTGCTCTTGAAAGCCTCACGTTTGCATGGACTTGCGGTAACATAGAAGAAGATCTGAATCTGTTGTGGAGAGTTATTGATGAACTTAGATTACTCTGGCCTGCTGTGTCTCCTGCTTCTGTGTTTGCAACCTGTGTGTTTATTTTTGCCAATTTGTATGAAGCAATACAAGACTTTCTTTATCAACCTGTGTCTCAAGTATTTTCATCGCACCCAAGCACAAGACGCTATATGAACTGTATCACATACATTACAGACACTGTCACAATATCTATTCTTTCCATTCTTTATTAAACATGTCAATGTGATTTTACAGTATAGCGCACTGAATTGCCGGCTTTTCTAAAGGACACCGGTGTATATTTCTCGCAAGTCACACTTGTGGTCCGTGTGTAATTCGTATTTTTCTCGCCCCCATAGACTTGCATTGGCATACTACGGGCGTAATACGCTGACAATCGCAGCATGCTGCGATTATCTCGGCCCGTAAAATACAGGCAAGAAATATACGGGTGATGGGAGATGCCCCATAGAGAAACATTGGTTCGAGTGTAATGCGTTGTTTTAACGCCTCTCACTCGTCCGTATTACTCTCTAGTGTGACGCCGGCCTTACACTACAAGGAAGCTAAATTGCCCGAAGACGTGTATTGAAATACTGAGATGAGAAACACTGTGTGTATTAATCAATATTCAAAAGTTGATTAAGTTCACATTCATACAAAGAAATAAGTACCATAAATAATGAAGGGATGAATGGACATGGAGAAGACAGGACAAGGAAACACTAAATCATAAATCGCAGATATTCAATATGAGGCCAGATCGGGTCAATAAGGAAATGTATGTGATACTTCAATTAGTCAAGGTATGATGTCTCTGTGAAAAGTGTAGGGAAAATGTCCATCAGACTATAGTCCTCATGCTCATGTAAAGCCTAGGTAGAAGACCAGTACTGTCACAATAAATAAAGTGCTGCAGACAGTGCTACTATCAAGTGCTTACCCATGTGGGATGACGAACATTTCCTGCCATTGTCTAGACATAGTTTTAAAAAAACTCTGCTGCTGCAGCATCTATTCCAAGCAGCCAAGACAGTAATACCCCATTGTTACACCCAGCGGTGGTGCACATGGATTTGTGGACTAACTGTGACACAGGACTGGGCCTGCCAAGGAAGGGGAGTAGCTAAGCGGCTTCCTGGTGTTCACTGGAGCTCCTGATGGTGGAGACAGACTGGGCTGCAGATAGCCGCCAGGTACCACTCCTAGGCAGATCCCAATACTGCAGCTGCTGACCCCAGGGTTCTGGTTCGCTCACACGGGCTATGACTATGTTCAGACACACCGGTCTAGGATACTAGATCAGTGACTGGCTGCAAACAGACCAGGGAACAAAGTTCAGGCACTGGATGCACTGGGACCAGGGGACTTCGGGAACAGGACTGGCCACACCGGGACCAGGGGACAACGTTCAGGACGCTGGCTTCACCTGGACCAGGGATTCGGGTTCTGTACACTGGCTGCATTGGGACCAGGGGACCCCATAACCGCTCTGGTAGGACACCAACAACCTAGTGACTCAACTTGTTACTTCACGACTCCCTAAGGGAGAGAGAGTCTTTTATACAGAATGACTCCGGCGCCTGCATGATGAATGTAAATTTTTTTTCAAAACAATAAGGTATACGGTATGTAAAATAGGGGGTAGGCCACTGACAAATCGGTGACCTGTCATAAGCCATACAAATGCGTATGTAAGCAAAGCACCACATAAAGCCTCCACACAGGACACCCTGAAGCACAAGAATCTCATTAACTCAAAACTACAAATAAAAATTAAATTACCACCACAAGACAGATTTCATAGTCTTTATTTTTATATAGCGCTAACATATTTCGCAGCGCTTTACAGTTTGCACATGAGTCGCACAGCCAGGGCTTTGGGGTACTCGGCACCGAGCCCGTCGATATCTATGGGGAATGTCACGGGTAGCACAGCTCGGTCCGTGCCCTGGGCGCTCACTGTAATGTGAGATATTTACAGGTGACTTAAATGTTGATATGGGGATTCGTGACGCCACTTGTGGTATCTGGTCAGGATGACCAGCGCTGCTATGCAGATCCACTGGAGGGTTAATATTGTGCAGCTAGGTGTTAAGCCTTCCACAAGTAAGGCTGAATGCTCCTCCAGGGCAGATAGATGTATAGAAATGCAGGACAGACGGGGACCCGGCAGTCAGGAGTAATAAGGGAGACACACACATAAATCACTTTAGTACCTTTACTGAAGAGGTTGCAGGCACTTCCCGGAGCGCTGTAGGGTGAAGGATGCACATCCAGATTTCTCCACTTGGTAGGTGTGTGGCCTCCTGATCTCTGCCTTTTTGTGATACAGTCCTGACCTGCTTGTAGCTAGGTCTAACTTGGTCTCCGTCTGCACCTGGCTGACCTTGTGATTGGACCTCTTCTTGAAGTACACAGTCTCTATTTGCCGTGCACGGCTAGACTCCGTCCTCCTGATCCTGCTACGTGTCAGCTCTGTGGTACTCCTGGGACTTGTAGTCCTCCAGGAACTCCGGTGTTCTCCTAATAGGTTGTGGAGATCCCTATAGGCTCGGACCCCGGTGTCCGGTGGTACTTGCTGAGGTGAGCTATTAAGGCTCCTCTGTCTCATTAACTTCCACTCGCCTTCGACCTACCTAGATCCTCACACGATCACACACTGGCAGTTGGTGGGCTACCTCTTCACCGCTCTCTAAGCGTCGGCACGCTTTCTCTCTCTGAGCTGCACTCACTTCAGCTCTGACTAGGCTGGAGTGGTCTCTGTTCCACCCGTACTAGCCTCCACTTGCTTTCTTGAACTGAATATCTCTGCAGCCTCTCTGAGGTGACTGAGCTGCACTGAGCTGCTCTGCTCTCTGACTGTGCTCTGACTGAACTCTTCTCCCTTTATGTTTCCTGTGTAACTGTCTTTTATATGTCTAACACAGCTCCCTCTGGTGGTCTTTTGGGATAAAATGAACGTGTGTGAAGGTGAATAATGACCTCTAGTGGAATATTCTTTCAGTGCACCCTTCTGGAAGATATGGATCCAGTCGCAGCTGGGCTCCACATTCCCCCCTAGTAGAACTCAGCACTCCGGGGCTGAAATACAAAAACAAAGAACAATGAACATTGTATAAATAACTCTTCCTTTACAGGAGGTAAGGCACTCTTGAACTGTTGCATAATGGTAAATAAACAACTATGTACATTAGCACAATGAGGAATTGAGCAACCATAAAAGTCCCAGTCTCTTTTGGAAAAAGGATGCTGAAAGGGAGTAGAGAAAACAAGTAAAAATAATGTCCATTCACTTGTTTCAATATTATAAGGAAAAATAGGTTAATAAATAACGATATTTTAAGGCATGTTATACAACAATATATACATTTATATACAGTGATTCTTGATAATTATTTACATGTGTTAGGCTCTACTCTCTGTACCTAACAGGTAATTGCCCCTTTGTTATGCGTACTGACCTACGTGGTGTAGTGGTAGGTGAGGTGTCAGTTACCCTGTCTGTCCTGCGTGCCGGCAAACTGTAAATCTGCCTCCACCTCTCTAGGGATCTGGCAAGCATACTAGCGACTGGGCGATGCGGTTCTGTTTCGCCAGGGGATTCTTCTTCCTGCGATTCAATTTCTTGGGATTTCGCTTCTTGGGGTTCTGCTGGGGCAGGTTCCTCTGGAACTGACTCTACTGCAACAACTGGTGCAACGGGATGTAGAGGTTCTCCTTGTGGTTGATAAAATTGAAGCACGGGAACGATTACGGCATCTCCAATTCTGGGCCAATCCGCGGGGAAATCTCCTAAGTCTGTATGTATGACTGCTTCATTACGCTCTTCCTGATTGATAAGAGGTTCTTCTCTCTGAAGCTTTAATGGGTTTGGACACAACTTTAGGTGATCTCGGGATACGGTTGCAGTCGTTCTTCCTCCATCCTTGCTAATTATGCACGTTTTCTTGTTGTCAAACCTTGAATTCTGTATGATGTAGGGCTCTCTTTCCCATTGATCGTCGAGTTTGTGTATCCTCCTCTTTCTTTTCAGCACGACTTCACCAGGTGCGAAAGGTTCAGCTGGCGCACTTTTGTTGTAACGATCTTCTTGTTTATCCCTTACTCGATTGAGACTATCTTCAACGCAGGCCTGTACTTTTCTGTACTGTTCCTGTCTGTTTGTGTCCCAGTCTTCAGTAGTCACATCTGCTTCTGGTTCTACAACACCAAGCTCCAGATCCATGGGCAGCTTTCCTGGTCTTGCCCGCATGAGGTAGGCTGGGGTGCAATTGGTGGAACTCACAGGTATGTGATTGTACAGATCTACCAGGTCAGGTAGTAGGTCTGGCCACCGATTTCTCTCCTCAAGTGGTACAGTCTTCAGCAGGTCAATGACGATGTGATTCATCTTCTCACAGAGACCATTGGTTTGGGGGTGGTACGGTGTGGTTCTTATCTTCTTACACCCGTACAAGTGACAGAACTCTTTGAACAATTCGGCCTCGAAGGCTGGGCCTTGGTCAGTTAGCACCTGCTCAGGATATCCGTGTGGTCTGCAGAAATACGCTTGGAACGTCTTTGCTGCTGTCTCTGCCGTCAGATCTTTGACAGGAGCGACCACCAGGAACCTGGAGTAGTGATCCACCATAGTCAGGGCATAGGAGTATCCTGACCGGCTGGGTGACAACTTGACATGATCCAGGGCCACGATCTCCAAGGGACGAGTCGTCCTGATGGGTTGCAGGGGTGCCTTCTGACTGCTGTAGTCCTTTCTTCTGAGGCCACAGGGTCCACAGTTCTGGCACCATCTCTCAATGGAGCTGCGCATTCCCACCCAATAGAAACGACACTTCAACAGGGTCTCCAGCATTCTTCCAGCCAAAGTGTCCCGCTTGATCGTGGTAGGCTTCTAACACCATCTGGATGTCTGCTCTGGGGACTACTATCTGCCATACCATCTCATGGGTCCTTGGATTGACGTACCTCCGGCACAGCTTCTCACGGTAGATGAACAACCGGCTTCTCTCATTCCACAGCTGCTTTGCTTGTTGAGGCGCATCCTTCTCCAAGGAGGAACCTTCTTGAGTTATCAGCTCCTTGATTCGGCTGACAACTGGATCGCTGTCCTGAGTTTCCTTCCAGCTGTGGTGAGGTAAAGGATTTAACGTCTTACCACGCGATCTCCTGCTGGCTTGTTGTTCGTGGATCATCCCATTCCTGTGAAAGGCAGGTAGTTCGATCTCTTCCAGATCATCCACTTCTTCTTCTGTGTCCGATTCATGAGGCATCCTGGATAGGGCATCAGCGTTGGCATTCTTGCGGCCCGCTCGGTACTTGATTATGAATTGGTAATTTGACAGTCGAGCCATCCATCGTTGTTCCATGGCTCCCAGCTTAGCTGTTTCAAGATGCGTCAAGGGTTGTTATCAGTGTAGGCAGTGAACTTGCTGGAGGCTAGGTAGTGCTTAAACCTCTCTGTGATGGCCCAGACCAGTGCTAGGAACTCCAACTTGAAGCTGCTGTAGTTCTCTGGGTTCCTCTCGGTCGGGCGGAGCTTCCTGCTTGCATAGGCGATGACTTTCTCCAGGCCATTTTGCTTCTGACTGAGGACAGCTCCCAATCCTTCATTGCTGGCATCAGTATACAGCAGGAACGGCTGGCTGTAGTCAGGATAGGCTAGGATCTCATCACCTGTCAGGATCTCCTTCATTTCCTTGAATGCTTCTGCCTGTTCTTTACCCCAGTGGAATAAAGAATTCCTGCTCTTGAGGGACTGTCCCACCAGGAGGTCTTGCAGAGGCGCTGCTTTCTTGGTGTAATCCTTCACAAACCTCCGGTAGTATCCTGTCAGTCCCAGGAACTGTCGCACCTCCTTGAGATTTTTCGGCTCCGGCCATTTCTGGATGGCGGTGATCTTCTCGGGTCTGGCGCTACTCCTTCTGAGCTGACAATATGTCCCAGATACTGTACTTTTTGTTTGAGCAGATGGCACTTTGAAGGCTTCAGTTTCATCCCATACTTGGACAGTGACTCGAATACCTCCGCCAGGTGCTTCAAGTGATCTTCATACGTCTTGGAGTACACAATTACGTCGTCCAGGTACAGCAACACAGTTTCAAAGTTGAGATGTCCCAGGCAGCTCTCCATCACTCTCTGGAACGTTCCAGGGGCGCTGCTGAGTCCAAACGGCATCCTGTCGAACTCACAGAGTCCCATCGGGGTGGTGAAAGCCGTCTTCTCCCGATCCTCCTCAGCCACAGCTACTTGCCAGTATCCACTAGTGAGGTCAAGGGTGGAAAAGTAATTAGCAGTCTTTAGTGCAGCTAAAGATTCCTCAATGCGGGGTAAAGGGTATGCATCTTTATGTGTAATGCGATTTACTTGTCTGTAATCTACACACATTCTCATGTTTCCATCCTTTTTCCTGACTAAGACTAGAGGTGCTGCCCAGGGACTGCAACTATCCTTTATCACCCCTGCTTCCTTCATATCGCGCAACATTTCCTTGGCTTTCTGGTAGTGTGCTGGTGGTATAGGTCTGTACCGTTCTTTAATGGGAGGATGATTGCCTGTGGGGATGTGATGTTGAACCCCTTTAATTTTCCCAAAGTCGAGTGGGTGCTTGCTGAATACCTGTGCATACTCCTGAACTACTCGGTATACTCCTTGTTTCTGGTGGGCTGTAGTGGTGTCTGTCCCGACATGGAGCTGCTGACACCAATCCTCCACCTGGGTGGTCGGACCGTTATCCTCCACTGGTTGTGGGGAGGTTAAGAGCTCCGTCGGATGAATGGAGTTATTATCCACAGCATGTAACTTAGCAACAGTGGCATAACGTGGTAATTTGACTTCATCCTCTCCCCAGTTGAAAAGACGCACTGGTACCCTCCCATTATGTACATCCACTACCACTCTGGCAGTCAAGAGTGTAGGTCTATGCTCAGGGCCGCCATCAGGGCATTACAGCCCTTACTACTGTATGGGGCCCGGTGATTAGGAGCAAAAAAGGGGGGCCCGAGCACGCTGGCAAACGGATCCGCGCTCGGGCCCCCTCCCGACATTTTGTTCAGGCTTCTGATTCTGAACGCTGATGCATAACAACACTGTGGCGTTTACAGTGTTGTAAATGCAGACGGTGAACAGAAATAGGCACTGTAGCTTTAAGCTGCGGCCGGTGCATTATGGTCCATCCTGACATGACAACACATGCTGCTCCACTTCCTCATTCCGGAGCAGAGCAGCGTGTGTGTGCCATGTGTGGGTGGACAGCAGACGGCCAGGCAGACCAGTGAGGCAGCAGGGCAGGCTGACTGGATGAGCAGGTGGAGGCCCCAGGCGAGCAGGGTGAGTACCGTGAGTCTCTCTCCAGTGAGAAGAGGCTTGGCTCAATGGTGACTAGGGGGGCAGGTGCCAGCATCTAACAGGGCCCAGGCAGCAGGGGGCCCGCATCTAACAGGGCCCAGGCAGCAGGGGGCCCGCATCTAACAGTGCCCAGGCAGCAGGGGGCCCGCATCTAACAGGGCCCAGGCAGCAGGGGGCCCACATCTAACAGGGCCCAGGCAGCAGGGGGCCCGCATCTAACAGGGCCCAGGCAGCAGGGGGCCCGCATCTAACAGGGCCCAGGCAGCAGGGGGCCCGCATCTAACAGGGCCCAGGCAGCAGGGGGCCCGCATTCAACAGGGCCCAGCCAGCAGGGGACCCGCATTCAACAGGGCCCAGGCATCAGGGGGCCCGCATTCAACAGGGCCCAGGCAGCAGGGGGCCCGCATTCAACAGGGCCCAGGCAGCAGGGGGCCCGCATTCAACAGGGCCCAGGCAGCAGGGGGCCCGCATTCAACAGGGCCCAGGCAGCAGGGGGCCCAGGCAGCAAGGGGCCCACATTCAAACAGGGCCCAGGCAGCAAGGGGCCCACATTACAACAGCCCAGGCAGCAGGGGGCCCACATTTCAACAAAGCCTCGGGCTCCTGGGACCTGTTTGACGCAAGCCTCCAGTCACCACTAACCTTCCCCTGGGCCCTGTTGGGCGCGGGACCTCAGTCACCAGTAGCCTTCCCCTGGCCCAGTAACAGCGTCAAGGTTGCTACAAGTGATGAGTGACACCCTCAGCTCTGCTACATGTGACAAGTAACACCCTCAGCTCTGCTACATGTGACAAGTAACACCCTCAGCTCTGCTACA
The DNA here is from genome assembly GCA_033576555.1 of Oophaga sylvatica. NCBI lineage: Eukaryota > Metazoa > Chordata > Amphibia > Anura > Dendrobatidae > Oophaga > Oophaga sylvatica. Next base: position 115,166 of record JARQOD010000353.1, read on the forward strand.
TGTGACAAGTAACACCCTCAGCTTTGCTACATGTGACAAGTAACACCCTCAGCTTTGCTACATGTGACAAGTAACACCCTCAGCTCTGCTACTTGTGACAAGTAACCTCAGCTCTGCTACATGCGACAAGTAACATCCTCAGCTCTGCTACATGTGACAAATAACAACCTCAGCTTTGCTACATGTGATAAGTAACAACCTCATCTCTGCTACATTTGACAAGTAACAACCTCAGCCCTGCTACATTTGACAAGTAACAACCTCATCTCTGCTACATTTGACAAGTAACAACCTCAGCCCTGCTACATTTGACAAGTAACAACCTCAGCTCTGCTACATTTCACAAGTAACAACCTCAGCTCTGCTACATGTGACAAGTAACAACCTCAGGTCTGCTACATGTGACAAGTAACAACCTCAGCTCTGCTACATGTGACAAGTAACAATCTCAACTCTGCTACATTTGACAAGTAACAATCTCAGCTCTGCTACATGTGACAAGTAACAATCTCAGCTCTGCTACTTATGACAAGTAGCAACCTCAGCTCTGCTACTTGTAACAAGTAGCAACCTCAGCTCTGCTACATTTAACAAATAACCTCAGCTCTGCTACATGTGACAAGTAACAACCTCAGCACTGCTACATTTAACAAGTAACCTCAGCTCTGCTACATGTGACAAGTAACCTCAGCTCTGTTACATGTGACAAGTAACCTCCGCTCTGCTACAGGTGACAAGTAGCAACCTCAAGTAGCTGAGGCTGTCACTCCTCACATGTAGCAGAGCTGAGGCTGTCACTCTTCACATGTAGCAGAGCTGAGGCTGTCACTCTTCACATGTAGCAGAGCTGAGGCTGTCCCTCCTCACATGTAGCAGAGCTGAGGCTGTTCCTCCTCACATGTAGCAGAGCTGAGGCTGTTCCTCCTCACATGTAGCAGAACTGAGGCTGTCCCTCCTCACATGTAGCAGAGCTGAGGCTGTCACTCCTCACATGTAGCAGAGCTGAGGCTGTCACTCGTCATATGTAGCAGAGCTGAGGATGTCACTCTTCACATGTAGCAGAGCTGAGGCTGTCCGTCCTCACATGTAGCAGAGCTGAGGCTGTCCCTCCTCACATGTAGCAGAGCTGAGGCTGTTCCTCTTCACACGTAGCAGAGCTGAGGCTGTCCCTCCTCACATGTAGCAGAGCTGAGGCTGTCCCTCCTCACATGTAGCAGAGCTGAGGCTGTCCCTCCTCACATGTAGCAGACCTGAGGCTGTCACTTGTCACATGTAGCAGAGCTGAGGCTGTCACTCTTCACATGTAGCAGAGCTGAGGCTGTCCGTCCTCACATGTATCAGAGCTGAGGCTGTCCCTCCTCACATGTAGCAGAGCTGAGGGTGTTACTTGTCACATGCAGCAGAGCTGAGGTTGTTACTCATCACATGCAGCAAAACAAGAAGAACAAGAAAACGACCATAAGTCCAATAGAATATTTTATTAATGAAAATTAGATATTATGGAATTAAAAAATCTGCTACAGTATACATGTTTAAAATAACAAGAGTGATTGCATAAGGGTTACAGCATGCAAGATGATATTTTTACATAAATAAATATCTCACAGTGTGTGTCCTAAATAGCACAATCAGTGGTGGCACAGTATCACAAAAAACTGAATAATACGTAAAAAAATGCAAGAAAGACAAAAAAGTGCTGATGTGCATGTATGCAAAAATATATCACAAAATCACGGAGTGTAATCACGGTGCAAAAGAATATCTAAGAGTCACTTAATAACACAAGTGAATCATAAAGTGCCTATGTGCTTATATGTATGTGAACATCACAGAATAACAGAGGAACTTTAAAATGCGATACCGCATGAACATTCCTTCAAGATAGACACAATGATAAAATAAAACCCACAATTAGTATGAATAAACATGTATACAAAACAAGTGTATGTGGGCTGTGACACCACCAAAGATTATACCCTGGACACTATTCACCAGAGAAAAGCTGATATGATCAGCACTGCCAATAATTAAGCATGCGCCCAGGATATCAGTATACCGCTACTAGTAAAACATCAAAACGAGGTACATATAACAACCTCAGCTCTGCTACTTGTGACAAGTAGCAACCTCAGCTCTGCTATGTGACAAGTAACAACCTCAGCACTGCTACATGTGACAAGTAACAACCTCAGCTCTGCTACATGTGACAAGTAACCTCAGCTCTGCTACATGTACAAGTAACAACCTCAGCTCTGCTACATGTGACAAGTAACCTCAGCTCTGCTACTTGTGACAAGTAACCTCAGCTCTGCTACTTGTGACAAGTAGCAACCTCAAGTAGCTGAGGCTGTCACTCCTCGCATGTAGCAGAGCTAAGGCTGTCACTCCTCACATATAGCAGAGCTAAGGCTGTCACTCCTCACATGTACCAAAGCTGAGGCTGTCACTCCTCACATGTAGCAGAGCTAAGGCTGTCCCTCCTCACATGTAGCAGAGCTGAGGCTGTCACTCCTCACATGTAGCAAAGCTGAGGCTGTCACTTCTCACATGTAGCACCTCACATGTAGCAGAGCTGAGGCTGTCCCTCCTCACATGTAGCAGAGCTGAGGCTGTCCCTCCTCACATGTAGCAGAGCTGAGGCTGTCCCTCCTCACATGTAGCAGAGCTGAGGCTGTCACTTGTCACATGTAGCAGAGCTGAAGCTGTCCCTCCTCACATGTAGCAGAGCTGAGGGTGTTACATGTCACATGCAGCAGAGCTGAGGGTGTTACTTGTCACATGTAGCAGAGCTGAGGTTGTTACTCATCACATGCAGCAGAGCTGAGGGTGTTACTACTCACATGTAGCAGAGCTGAGGCTGTCACTCCTCACATGTGTAATTGGTGAGGGCGTGGTGCAGAAATCGAGTTTTTCTAAGAAAGGGCAGAGGGACTATGGAAAGTTCGGGTGGTGGAGGAAGAGCAAGGGTGGAGGTGGAGCTAGGGTGGAGCCTGGGCGGAGTCTCTAGGGGGCCCCGTAAATTTAGCCAGTATGGGGCCCCAGAATTCCTAGTGGCAGCCCTGTCTATGCTCTGAACACTGGGGCTCCACTACCGCTTGGTAGTTCTGTCCTCTCAGACCTATTGCTGCTCTACACCAAATAAGCATTTCACTCATTGGGGTATCACAATGGGGTTCGGGTCTGTTACCCGTACATTACCAATCTCACCATCGGTCAGTTTCACTTGCTGCTGGCACATCAGGGTCCGAATCTCCTTCCGGATCACTCCCTTTTGCCTTGGTCGGGCAACTTTGGCGAGCTGTTGGAGTAAAAACACAACCTCCTCCAAACAGTTACTAATAATGTTAGTGCCTTAAACCACATTCAACCCATTTTCCTCATTAACAGTCTTTACTACAAGAAGTCCCTGATCTTTTAGCTCCACTCTCCCCACTTTTACGTCTACGTTTTTAGCCCCCAGTAAGTCAAGAGGGAGGCCATTAGAGGCGTATACGGCAAAGTCAGGGTTTGGGGGTTGGAGACCGTCACTGGACCAGTATCTATTGTAAAGTACATCAGGTATGACGGTTACCTGAGATCCAGTGTCCAGCAGGGCAGGGATTGCGATCCCGTCCAGTATGATGGACAGGTATGGTCTTCCTCCCACAAACCTGCGGTTCCAGTCTGAGGGGCCTGAGGAGTCTATTCCTGGGTGTTGGCCCTCGGACCCAGGATTTGCTCGTTTAAAGGGCACCGACGTGCTGGGTGACCTTCTCTGTGACAGCGGTAGCAGATGATCTCTTGGCGAGGATGATGCTGGTCGCGGGTCCTTCCTGGAGGTGGTGTTGTCCTCTTCCGGTGGGGCGACGTCCTCCTTCTCCTCCGGTTCATCCAAGGGACATCCTCTGGGCAGTCAGCTAGCAGGATCTTTCCTTCTTCCTCCGTCGGCAGTTGCAGGGCACTCATTACAGTGGCCAGGTTTTTGGTCAGCTGGCGCACTTCTGAGCGCAGACAGTCCAGCTCAGTAGGGGGCGCCACCTGCGTTTTGGCTTCCGCAACCAGCGGGGAAAAGGTGGATGCTGCTGGCTTTAAGGTAGTTTCACTCGGGTGACACTGGGTTGCGATCTCGGGTGTTTCCAGGGGTCGCAGTCCTTTTATAGCCATATCCTTAAGGGCATCAAAGGTAGCATCAGGATGATCCAAGGACCACCAGTGCACAGTCCTGCTTTCAGCTTGGACCTCAGTCCCCTTACAAATTGTTCTTTTAACATTTTATTCTCTTTGTTGACACTTATGGGGTTAACCTGTTTAAGTGCTCGCAGGGCCCCTTGTAGTTGGCAGGCGTAGTCCCTAATGCTATCATCTGGTTTCTGGGAGCATTGGTAAAACCTCATCCGGAGATCTGTTTCAGTGCGGTCCTCAAAGATAGACTGTAGCTTTAAGAAAATTGCAAGCACTGATTCCTGGTCTGCAGCTGTCCAAGTCTCTACCTCTCTCTCTGCAGCACCAGTCAATTGTCCCACTACCACTGCAGCTCTCTGCTTTTCTGTCATAGGGTACATGTCCATTATGCTGCATATTTTTCGCTTGAACCCTGACAGGGTATCTGGCTTGCCGCTGTACTGAGGGAGCCACTTCGCTCCAGGCATGTATGGCAGCGTTAGCGGTACTATTGGGGCCACAGGACCAGGTGAGGGGCCAGCATTTCTAGCCTGTGCGGCAGCGCCGGTGGGTAAGTCATTAAGGCCGTCGGCCTGGGCCGCGTTGTCGGCTGGCTGCTGCGACATGTCTGCGCCCCCCTAGTTAAGCGTGGCCTACCTTCTCTGAAGGCTGCAGCTCCGCAGGGCACAGTGATGTGTAGAAGGAGCTGCGTCGCCGGCGCTCTGACGTCAGAGTGTTCACTGTAGCTCTTCACAGGACCTGCCGCCGCGTCAGCGTTGGGGGCGTGTCCAGGACTCAGCGCGCTTTTGCAGGTACGCCCACTAGTTTTCGCGCCGTGACGCTGTAAATGGCGGGCAATGGCGGGAAATCTTCACCACATACAAAACACAGTCTTTTAGTGAGGCACACAGTACCCGGTGGCAACGGGCACAAGTTACTCCGTTGCTGCAGGGCACGCAATCCTGTTCGTGACGCCAGGACAGATGAGTCGCACAGCCAGGGCTTTGGGGTACTCGCCACCGAGCCCGTCGATATCTATGGGGAATGTCACGGGTAGCACAGCTCGGTCCGTGCCCTGGGCGCTCACTGTAATGTGGGATATTTACAGGTGACTTAAATGTTGATATGGGGATTCGTGACGCCACTTGTGGTATCTGGTCAGGATGACCAGCGCTGCTATGCAGATCCACTGGAGGGTTAATATTGTGCAGCTAGGTGTTAAGCCTTCCACAAGTAAGGCTGAATGCTCCTCCAGGGCAGATAGATGTATAGAAATGCAGGACAGACGGGGACCCAGCAGTCAGGAGTAATAAGGGAGACACACACATAAATCACTTTAGTACCTTTACTGAAAAGGTTGCAGGCACTTCCCGGAGCGCTGTAGGGTGAAGGATGCACATCCAGATTCCTTCACTTGGTAGGTGTGTGGCCTCCTGATCTCTGCCTTTTTGTGATACAGTCCTGACCTGCTTGTAGCTAGGTCTAACTTGGTCTCCGTCTGCACCTGGCTGACCTTGTGATTGGACCTCTTCTTGAAGTACACAGTCTCTATTTGCCGTGCACGGCTAGACTCCGTCCTCCTGATCCTGCTACGTGTCAGCTCTGTGGTACTCCTGGGACTTGTAGTCCTCCAGGAACTCCGGTGTTCTCCTAATAGGTCGTGGAGATCCCTATAGGCTCAGACCCCGGTGTCCGGTGGTACTTGCTGAGGTGAGCTATTAAGGCTCCTCTGTCTCATTAACTTCCACTCGCCTTCGGCCTACCTAGATCCTCACACGATCACACACTGGCAGTTGGTGGGCTGCCTCTTCACCGCTAAGCGTCGGCATGCTTTCTCTCTCTGAGCTGCACTCACTTACTTCAGCTCTGACTAGGCTGGAGTGGTCTCTGTTCCACCCGTACTAGCCTCCACTTGCTTTCTTGAACTGAATATCTCTGCAGCCTCTCTGAGGTGACTGAGCTGCACTGAGCTGCTCTGCTCTCTGACTGAGCTCTGACTGAACTCTTCTCCCTCTATGTTTCCTGTGTAACTGTCTTTTATATGTCTAACAGTCGCCCCGACCCCGTACTTTCCAGAACAGTCTCTGGGTCGTCTCGCAGTTCCTTCCCCGGGAACCGTTCTTCTAGGAAGTTAAGTGACAACCCCCTTGGTTCCGGCCTGGGAACACAGCGGGGCTCTCTCCCCTACACTAGTGTAAGGAGGAAGACCGGGCTGCAGATGACTGCATTGAGCCAGATCCGGAACTGTCGAGGCTGAGTCCCATGTTGCCTGGGGGAAGGAATAGATGACCAGACAGACCCCATGACCCGGGAAGAGGGGGCATGTTTAAGTGGGACACAGAGCTGAAAGTGCGCAAAGCAGGGGGCAGATTCCTGCAGTCAGGGAGAGTGCAGCAGTGTGAGCAGTGAGCTCCGCATCCAGCACCGCCGAGCCGGTCAGCGCCCACATTTAACCACAAGCAACAGCGGGACGGTGACTGAGGAGAGCGCTGTGCGTCCGGATAAGCGACGGGCAGCACTCGTGCAGACAAGTGTGAGCCATATATGGGACTCTGAGGTGCATTTCCCTCTGCTGACCAGCGCGCATTAGCCCACGTTTGTTCCAGGGACTCCTGCAGCATCTTTGACTTTGGCTGTGCAGGCTTATGGACTAGTGGCTCAGAGGGTAAAACCGGAGACTGCCTGCTGCCACCAGAAGATGGATCGCTAATATAGGACCCTACCAGAGGACTCTACACCGGCCGTTGCCAGAACTACAACCCCCATCGGACTGTGGACTAAAGAGCACTAACAGGAGCCACGATAAGTGTTGTTGGATCTTTGAACTGTCACATTAATTCCTACTGTTTTTTTAATTGTTGTTCACTGTTTATTAACTCCCTGCGAGGAGATTACTCCATCGTTACTGTTAAATTAAATAATATTGTTATACCGTACTACTCTGCAATCCCTGCGTGCTGCATTTCAACACCTGCTTACATTTAGCCTAGTCGACAGGATGCACCTTATGACCCCTGCTATGCAAGCAGAGATTGCTGTGATGGCCCTGGACGGGGAGGCTAGATGTTCTGTAATGTTTTGGCCCCCTCATGAACGGGACACCTTCACAAAAGTGTTGCAAATTTTAGAAGAGATGCATGGGGATCCCACTGATATCGGAGAATTGCGGATGCGATTGTTTAGCCGTGTTCAGAGAGAGCGAGAATCCGTGACACAATATATGAATGCGCTACAAGAGGTGCACGCGGCGATCGCCAAGCAGGATAATGTGGGCATGGGACCCCCTTATGCGATCTTGAGGGATCAACTTGTAGCAGGCCTAAGAGACACGTCGCTTAAACAAACTCTGCGTGAGTTGCCAATCCGCGAATGACGTTCCTGGAGATTGCGGTGGAAGTGCGCGAGCAAGAGCAGGGGACGGAAGCCTCGGCAGGGATGGTTCAGGGTAGTAGGGTACCTGCTTTGCCCGTGGCCAAGCCAGGATGGGCCAGAAAGATTTGGAAGGAAATACAGGAGATGCGGGAAGAATGGTTTGGCCTCAGAAGAGTCCCCGCCGTGGCTCCAAGTCAGTCCAGAGACAGGAGTGACCCCCGAGTCCCACTTGCCAGTTGCACCTCACCTGGAAAGGGGACAATCCCGAGTAGAGAGACATTCGACTTGTTTCAAGTGTGGGGACGATGGTGTCATGTGTGCATTGCCACGAAGATCGTCGCGGTTGCACATTCTGACTTCTCACAGCTGAGTTGCTGTTTCTTTGTGTTTGGCAGTTAGGGAGTTAATTCTGTCTGTGCTCAGTTCTGGGACTGGGTGCAGTTTCTCCCAGCTGCAATTAATTATTTGTTGATTGGTTTCCTTTAAATCTCTGGTTGTCTGTGTTGGGAGTTGCCAGTGAAATTCTTCATGCAGACCACAGATAGGATTGTATCTGTATAGACTTAAGTTAAAGAGCTCCTTAGTTGTTTTAAGCTCACCTTGCTTAGAGTTTAATATCCCAGATCATTTATGTTCCTTCTGTGTTTGAGTGTGTATGCAAGTCTGTGTTTCTCCAGTCTGTCTAATATGTCTAATCTGTGTATTTAGCAGAGATCAGCCCATATTCCTTTGGTGGTAATCAGTATCCTTCTTAGGACTGATTACAGGGTTCAGGGACTGATAGGAGACAGGGTTAGGCTGGAGACTTGGACCTCTGAACCATTATCAGTACCTCCAAGGTGAGGGATTAGTTAGGACCCCAGTTTAGGGTCAGGTTAGACCCCCGTCCTCCTCTTTCCTGTGACAGTGTATCAAGTCCTCAAGATTAACCCTGAGTTCAACGGATATCGTGTCAGGTAAATCTATTCTATATTTTCATGCTGATGTTGCTAATCTATATGTTGTATAGAGTGTTGTTCTTTTAAGAATAGTTTACTGACATCGTACACATATCATAAGACCGCGTGACATTTTCACTGGCCATAAAATTATTCCCAGTTGCCATGGATCCAGTAGCCCAGCTGGCTCTGCAGTTGCAGGGATTATCCATGGAGCTGACGGACATTAAGTCCAAAGTTTTGTCTCCCTCGGAGCAAACCAGATTTGAACCTAAAGTAGCTCTCCCGGACAGGTTCACTGGTGGGCGAGACAAATTTTTTACCTTCAGGGAAGCATGTAAATTGTATTTTCGGCTTCGGCCTCGATCATCAGGGAGTGAAGAGCAGAGAGTGGGAATTGTTATCTCGCTCCTACAAGGGGACCCTCAATCCTGGGCCTTCTCCCTTCCTCCGGGATCCCCGGCTCTACAGTCAGTAGATCGATTTTTTACTGCCCTGGGTTTGGTATATGATGACCCAGATCGGGTCTCTCTTGCTGAGACAAAATTACGTAAGATACAGCAGGGAGATCGTCCGGCGGAGGAATTTGCTTCTGAGTTCCGTAGATGGGCCACAGATACTCAGTGGAATGACCCAGCTCTTAGAAGCCAGTTTTGTCATGGGCTTTCTGACAAATTAAAGGACGTTTTGGCTCAGTATGATTCTCCTCCATCACTGGAGGCTGCTATGGCCCTAGCTATCCGTACTGATAGACGGCTCCGGGAGAGGTGCGAGGTAACTCCGCCCCCTGTTGTTACTCCACCTACTACTAAAGTCCCTTATGTTGAGGTTCCCCTTGTCTGTTCGGAGGAGCCTATGCAGTTGGGAGGGACATCATTTCGTAGGAGGGGATTGGCGGTACGCCGCAGGACTAGAAGGTGTTTCTTCTGCGGGAAAGAGGGACATTTTGTTGGGGATGTCCATCCCGTGCCTTGTTGAGCAAAAAGTCGCCGGAAAACTGTTAATCCCAGGTTGTGTGGTGGACGACAACCTGGGAGTATGTATTTCGTCCGCTAGTTCTTCTCAGTTCCTTGTACCAGTGGAGGTGGTGGTTGGTACGAGAGTGGAGAGATTTTCTGTTCTTCTTGATAGTGGGTCCGGGGCTAATCTGGTTGACGCTCAGTTTGCTCAGGCTCAAGGTATGCATCTGAGTGTATTGGTCAAACCGATCCCTATATTCTCCATTGACGCCAGGCCTCTCGGCCAAGGTAGCTTTGTTCATGAGGTTCATAACATTGACCTTCGGGTAGGGGCAATACATAGGGAACTATTATCTTGTTATGTGTTGGAGGGTCTACCTACTCCTATTGTGTTGGGACTTCCTTGGTTGGTTAAACATAACCCTGTGATTAATTGGCAGTCCAGAGATATAAGCCAATGGGGGGAGTTTTGCAAAAGTAACTGCATGAACACAGTCATCAGTGCGGTCGTGCCTAGTACTTTGCCTCCTTTTTTGGAGGACTTTGGGGATGTGTTCTCTGAGGAGGGGTGTCAGGAGTTGCCTCCTCATCGCGTGTATGACTGCTCTATTAATTTACTTCCTGATGCTAAGTTACCTAAAGCTAGGTTATATAACCTTTCTGGTCCTGAGAGGCAGGCTATGAAAGATTATATTTCGGAGAGTCTGGCCAAAGGGCATATTAGACCTTCATCTTCCCCAGTGGCCGCGGGGTTCTTCTTTGTGAAGAAAAAAGATGGAGGCCTACGCCCTTGCTTGGATTTCCGCGAACTTAATCGGATTACTGTTCGAGATCCGTATCCACTCCCTCTGATTCCTGATCTCTTCAATCAAATTGTTGGCGCCAAATGGTTCTCTAAATTGGATCTCAGGGGGGCGTATAATCTGATTAGGATAAAAGAGGGGGATGAGTGGAAAACGGCGTTTAACACGCCGGAGGGACATTATGAGAACCTTGTCATGCCTTTTGGTCTGACTACTGCACCAGCAGTGTTCCAACATTTTGTTAATGACATTTTTCGTCATCTGGTGGGGCTGTTTGTGGTCGTATATTTGGATGACATTTTAATTTACTCACCAGATCTTGTGTCTCACCAGGAGCATGTGAGACAGGTGTTGCAGATCTTGCGAGACAATAAACTATACGCCAAACTGGAAAAGTGTGTATTCGCCGTACAGGAACTTCAGTTTTTGGGTTTCTTGGTGTCAGCCTCCGGTTTCCGTATGGACCCTGAAAAGGTGAGAGCAGTGCTTGAATGGGATCAGCCAGAGGATCTTAAGGCTCTGCAGCGTTTTCTGGGGTTTGCTAACTACTACCGGAAATTTATTTGTAATTTCTCATCTGTTGTCAAACCTCTCACTGACATGACAAGAAAAGGGACGGATTTTTCTAAATGGTCGGACAAAGCTTGCCAAGCTTTTTCCTCTTTGAAAAAATGTTTTGCTTCGGCACCCGTTCTCATCCAACCAGATGCATCACAGCCGTTCGTTGTGGAGGTGGACGCGTCTGACGTAGGGGTTTGGGTGCAATATTGTCCCAGGGTCCGTCCCCTGGTAAATGGCATCCGTGCGCTTTCTTTTCTAAAAAATTGTCGTCCGCCGAAAGGAATTATGATATCGGCAATAGGGAACTTTTGGCCATTAAGTTGGCTTTTGAAGAATGGCGTCACTTTTTGGAGGGGGCAGTCCACCCGGTCACCGTCATTACTGATCACAAGAACCTGCTGTATTTGGAATCTGCTAAGCGTCTGAATTCCAGACAAGCTCGATGGTCGTTGTTTTTTACCAGGTTTAATTTTGTTGTCACTTATCGCCCTGGATCTAAGAATGTTAAGGCGGATGCCTGGTCTCGCAGTTTCCCAGGGGCCGGGAAAATGGATGACCCGATTCCTATCCTTCAGGAGGGGGTGGTAGTGTCGGCTGTATGTTCTGAGCTTGAGGAGGAGGTGTTAGAGGCTCAGGGGGACGCCCCTGCAGGACCTCCAGGGAGACTGTTTGTCCCAAATCAGTTGAGACAAAAGGTTATTGAGGAACATCATAATTCTGCTTTAGCAGGACATCCAGGGAGTAAGGCTACTTTAGATCTCCTTTCTCGCCGGTTTTGGTGGCCTAACGTTAATAAAGATGTTTTAACTTTTGTCGCGTCCTGTGGGGTTTGTGCTCGCTCTAAGACCCCTCATACCCGTCCGTCTGGGACCCTCTTACCCTTGAAACTTCCGGAGCGTCCATGGACTCATTTGTCTATGGACTTCATCACGGACCTTCCTCAGTCGTCAGGGAAGACTGTCATACTGGTGGTTGTTGACAGGTTCAGTAAGATGGCACATTTCATTGCTCTTCCTGCCCTCCCTAATGCTAAAACTCTGGCGCAGGTGTTCATTGGGGAGATTGTGAGACTTCATGGGTTGCCTTCTGATGTGGTGTCAGATAGGGGGTCTCAGTTTGTGTCCAAGTTTTGGAGGGCATTTTGTTTACGTCGGGGGATGCAATTGTCATTTTCCTCGGCTTTTCATCCGCAGACCAATGGTCAGACAGAGCGTCTGAATCAAAGCCTAGAGACTTATCTTCGGTGTTTTGTCTCAGAGAACCAGGAGGACTGGTCTTCTTTCTTGCCTCTGGCAGAGTTCGCTCTTAACAACAGGCGGAGCGAGTCCACTGGTAAGTCCCCGTTTTTTGGGGCATATGGTTTTCATCCCCAGTTTTGTACATTCAATGGGGGGGTCCCTTCTGGGGTTCCTGAGGAGGAGCGTTTCTCGTCGTCACTTGCTTCAGTGTGGAGAGGTGTATTGAATAATCTGAGTGCTATGGGGAACCGTTATAAACGTATGGCTGATAGGAGGAGAGTTTCTGGTCCAGATCTTAATGTGAACGATCTGGTATGGTTGTCTACCAGGAATATAAAACTTAAAGTTCCCTCCTGGAAGCTGGGCCCCAGATTCATCGGGCCGTACAGGATCAGTTCCATAATTAATCCTGTGGCATTTCGTCTGGACCTCCCTCCTACGTTTAAAATCCACAATGTGTTCCACAAGTCATTACTTAAGAGGTACGTGGCACCAGTCATACCATCACCTCTACCTCCTCCTCCAGTGGTGGTCAATGGTAACTTGGAGTTTCAAGTGTCAAAGATCATTGACTCACGTCTGAATCGCCGGTCCCTTCAGTACTTGGTGCATTGGAAGGGGTATGGTCCAGAGGAGAGGACGTGGGTTCCTGCGTCTGACATTAACGCAGATCGTTTGGTGCGGACCTTCCACAGAACTCACCCGGGCAAACCTGGCCCTGAGGGTCCGGAGGCCCCTCGTAGAAGGGGGGGTACTGTCATGTGTGCATTGCCACGAAGATCGTCGCGGTTGCACATTCTGACTTCTCACAGCTGAGTTGCTGTTTCTTTGTGTTTGGCAGTTAGGGAGTTAATTCTGTCTGTGCTCAGTTCTGGGACTGGGTGCAGTTTCTCCCAGCTGCAATTAATTATTTGTTGATTGGTTTCCTTTAAATCTCTGGTTGTCTGTGTTGGGAGTTGCCAGTGAAATTCTTCATGCAGACCACAGATAGGATTGTATCTGTATAGACTTAAGTTAAAGAGCTCCTTAGTTGTTTTAAGCTCACCTTGCTTAGAGTTTAATATCCCAGATCATTTATGTTCCTTCTGTGTTTGAGTGTGTATGCAAGTCTGTGTTTTCTCCAGTCTGTCTAATATGTCTAATCTGTGTATTTAGCAGAGATCAGCCCATATTCCTTTGGTGGTAATCAGTATCCTTCTTAGGACTGATTACAGGGTTCAGGGACTGATAGGAGACAGGGTTAGGCTGGAGACTTGGACCTCTGAACCATTATCAGTACCTCCAAGGTGAGGGATTAGTTAGGACCCCAGTTTAGGGTCAGGTTAGACCCCCGGTCCTCCTCTTTCCTGTGACAGTGTATCAAGTCCTCAAGATTAACCCTGAGTTCAACGGATATCGTGTCAGGTAAATCTATTCTATATTTTCATGCTGATGTTGCTAATCTATATGTTGTATAGAGTGTTGTTCTTTTAAGAATAGTTTACTGACATCGTACACATATCATAAGACCGCGTGACAGATGGACACTATGCCCGACGAGGCTGTGCGAGATGGGGGCGGCCTCTTACTCGGCAGTCGTTAAACTAGTGGGCTCAGTGGCTGGGGGACGACACATGGAGCCTGAAAGGCCAAAGAAGAGAGAATGCAGTCCTGAAAGTTTAATTTCCGTGAGTCCCCTCGTATGGGCTGAAATGAATGATCGAGCCGTCCGCTGCATAGTTGATACCGGTTCACAGGTGACCACCATGCCGGAAGCATATTTCACACGTCATTTTCTTGAGGTGACGTAGCCCGAGTGGGGCCCAGTAATTAAGCTGACAGCAGCCAATCAGTTGCAGGGGTGGTCTGGATGCAAATTACAGTGTGCAGCAAAGATTTGGGCCGGAAAGGAGTTGTGTTGACCGCTGGAGAAAATAGCAATGGCCCCAGTGACTCTGGAGATGAACGTGCTGAAATAACTTGGGACCCTCTTGATCAGCGAGTCCCCAGACTCTTTTCTGGACCGGTGGAGCCCACGAACCCCCTAGAGAAAGGGGTTTCAACAATTGATACGGGTCGCCCAGGCCCAGGAAACGTCGAGTGAAGGGAAAGTTCTAGGAAAAGTGAAAGTCCCTGCAGCTGCTAAACTCATCCTCCCGCGTGGCCAGACTGTGCTCACGTTGCCCTTGCGAGCTTGTACACCCCTTGAAGGAGTGGAAGTCCAGACAGAGTCAACCTTAATGGATCAGATACCCTCGGGACTCCTTGTTGCCCGGACATTAGCCGACCATGATGGTAACGTTGTGGTGTGGTGCGTCAACCTGGGGGAGGATAATCTTACTCTCCCACCCAAGAGTGAAGGGGCGCAGGTGCTGGGAATGCCGGAAGAATTGATACAACCAGAAGCCATCGAGTTGGCAGTGAAGAAGGGAGACACATGGACTGTAGCTGTCACAATGACCCCAGAGCACCCGCTTGTAAGCACGAAGGAGGGGCGCCGAATCCTAGAGCAAATGCAGGCTGAATTGAGAGGAATCTCACCGCAGCAGGTGCAACAGGTGGAAGCTGTACTGGTTCATTATCAGGATGTCTTCGCCTGTCATAAGGATGACTTTGGGTGCACTATAGCCATAACCCATGAAATACCCAAAGGAAGTGCCATACCGATCCGGGATAGATACCGTCTCAAATGTACAAAGAGGTGAAAGAAATGTTGGCATACATGCTGCAGAGTGGAGTCATACGGGAGAGCCAGAGCCCGTGGGCAGCTCCCATTGTCCTAGTTTGGAAGAAAGACGGGACCCTGCGTTTTTGTGTCGACTATAGGCTGTGCGGGATTCTTACCCTTTACCCCAAATTGAAGAGTCACTATCTGCCTTGGGAAGTATTTCTCATCTCTGGATCTGGCCAGCGGATACTGGCAGGTGCCCATGGCTGAACATCACCGGCCGAAGACAGCTGTAAGGTTCTATGTATATATTCCTGAAACTCAGTTTGTTCGTCAGCCATTTTACTTTCTGTCTTGCTGCAGCTATCTTGCCCTCAGTCAAAATGGAGTTTCCAGCTTGCATGTTCCCGCCCTGATTCTCTCCTTTGCTTCTTAAGCAGCCACAGCTGAGCAATCAGTGCTTCAGAATCTAGCCTGCAGTGAACCTGTGACTTGACTCCTGTAAGCCTTGGACCTTGTACTCCAGCTATTCCTACTGAGGAACTCTGAAGCACTTGTGGACTCTGAACCCTGCTCTTTGAAAGACCCACGTTTGCATGGACTTACGGTAACAGAGAAGAAGATCCTGAATCTGTATTGGAGAGTGATTGCTGAGCTTGGATTACTCTGGCCTGCTGTGTCTCCTGTTTCTGTGTCTGCAAACTGTGTGACTATTTCTGCCAACTTGTATGAAGTAATACAGGACTTTTCTATATCAAACCTGTGACTCCTGTGTTTTCATCGCACCCAAGCACAAGACGCTATATGAACTGTACTACATACATTACAAGATTCTGAAGCCAAAACATTAGTGTCTGCTGGGTCTGGAAGGCTGTGTCTGCTGTACTGTGGATATCAGACGTCCGGTTGTACTTTCTGTGATGACAGTGGTTGTGACTTCTCACAACCATTCCAGGTGAGCAATTCCCTTAAGTTTTTTCTTTTGGCAGTGTTACCACAGGTAAACACTATTGTTTTTTTTTTTTTTTTCCTCTCTTTCTCTTTTTTGTCTGCTGTAACTCTGGATATCAGATGTCTGGTTGAAACTTTCTGTGATGATAGTGGTTGTGACTTCTCACAACCATTCCAGGTGAGCAGTTCCCTTAATTTTTTTTTTCTCTCTGCAGTGTTGCCACAGGTGAACACTATTGTTTTTTTTCTCTCCTCTTCTTCCAGTAATCCTGTCTTAAAAAATCTGGAAAATGGAGGCCCGCATAAAGGAACTTTGCGGAGTGACTGATAATATCCTTGCAGATTTGCAGAATATAAAGACCCGTTTTACAAATCTACAGGACCTCAATAATCACAATTTGCAAGTGGTTGGACAGACTACCCAGGATTTGCGAGCCAGGATTGAGGTTCTAGAGGGGCGAGTCCAGGCTCCTGCCGTAGCCCCGAGTGCTGGGATTCCCAAGTTGCCCCCTTTTCGTTTTGGTGGTGAACGTGAGAAATTCAGGGGATTTATTAATCAATGCAATCTTTTTTTTTTCTGCACATGCTTCACAATTTCCCACTGAACGATCTAAGGTGCTTACTATAATTATGTTGCTTACCAACAAGGCTTTAATGTGGGCAAACCCTCTGATTGAGACTGAGGATGATTGTTTGAATCACCTTGATGATTTTATTTCAGCCATGGGGCAGGTGTTTGATGACCCCAATCGAGGTGCAACAGCTGAAGCAGCCATGTTAGCTTTGCGCCAAGGTAAGCACTCGGTAGCTGAATATGCCTTGGATTTCAGGAGATGGGCCCTTGATACCACCTGGGACAGTTCCGCCAAAAAATCTATTTTTCGAAAGGGGTTATCTCCACTGATTAAGGATGAACTTGCTCGTGCCGACCCTCCCACTACGTTAGGTGACTTTATTAACTACTGCATCCGTATTGATACTCGTCTGACTGAACGCAGGCAAGAGAGATGGTTCAAAAGCAATCGTACTAACCTTTTCCTACCTTCCTCTCCAGCTAAGGAACCTTTGAGTAGGATTACACGGGAACCTGAACCTGAACCCATGCAGGTAGACTCTTTACAACGACGGGTTAGTGATGCACGCAAGGAACATCGTTTTAAGGAGAATCTATGTTTCTATTGTGGTAAGTCAGGGCACTTCATTATAAACTGCCCCAGCCGTTCTCGTAAGACTACTGCAGCACTCATTCATTGTGAGTGTTGCGAGAGGGGATCTGTCAGGTCCGAGCCTCAGGCTCCAGAGAGATCTGTAGCAACAGATCTTGATTTCTCGGACTTAAACTCCGTTACCTCTGAGGACGTTGACTGTAAACGCTGCCATTTTTCAAGTTTCCTCAGCGGTGTCCCAGCTGAGTTGTAAGAAAAACAATTCTCATTGCTTTCTTTCCATCAAACTCTGGGTTGACTCAGCTTGGGTGTCTAGCTCTGCTATGATCGACTCAGGGGCAAGTGGAAATTTTATGGATGTCTCCTTTGCTCTGAAACAGGGAATACGTTCAGTGAAGAAGGCTACTCCAGTACAGATGGAAACTGTGGATGGTCTCCCTGCTGACCTCTGGACCAGTGGATCAGGAAACAGAGCCTTTGAGGGTTCTTATGGGTAAAGATCATCAAGAGAAACTGTCCTTTATGCTTATCTCTTCTCCCCACTTTCCCATTATTCTAGGGCTACCATGGCTGCAGGCTCAGAATCCTACCATTAACTGGGAGACCAAGGAATTACACTTTCCAGAGAAACAGATGAGTCCAAAAGTTTCAGCTTGCTCTGTTCCTAAAGGAATCATGTCAGTCCCTGAACTACCAGCTGTATACCAGGACTATGTGGATTTATGTGACAAGAAGAACGCTGACCAGCTTCCTCCTCACCGTCCATATGATTGTCCAATTGAATTATTGCCTGGAGCAGAGATACCTTTTGGTAAGATCTACCCCCTGGCGGGGCCCGAGCTAAAGGCTTTAAAGGATTACATAGATGAAAATCTAGCCAAGGGCTTCATACGCCCCTCTTCATCTCCTGCAGGTGCACCCATCTTCTTTGTAAAGAAGAAAGATGGATCTCTGAGACCATGCGTAGACTATAGGGAACTCAATAAGGTTACTATTAGAAACCGTTATCCATTGCCTTTAATCCCTGAGTTATTGGAGAGAGTGCGACATGCCAAAATTTTTTCTAAACTAGATCTTCGTGGGGCCTATAACTTAGTCCGTATTAGACCTGGGGATGAATGGAAGACTGCATTCAGGTCACGCTATGGACACTTTGACTATCTAGTTATGCCTTTTGGTCTGAGTACCGCCCCAGCCACTTTCCAACACTTGGTGAATGACATCTTCAGGGATCTCCTAGATACATTCGTGGTAATTTATTTGGATGATATTCTAATTTTTTCTAACTCCACAGAGGAACATCATGGACATGTGAGAATGGTCTTGGAACGTCTAAGACAAAATCATCTTTACATCAAACTTGAAAAGTGTGAATTCCATAGGACCGAAATTCAATTTCTGGGGTATGTACTGTCTACACAAGGAATTAGTATGGATGGAAGCAAAACCCAAGCCATCAAGGATTGGCCAAGTCCTAGAAATGTGAAGGAGGTACAGCGCTTCATCGGGTTTGCCAACTTCTATAGACGTTTCATTAGAAATTTCTCTGAGGTAGTATCACCTATCACTCAACTTACCCGGAAAGAGTCTAGGTTTTCCTGGACTCCCCAAGCCCAGGAAGCATTTTCTCGTCTAAAAGATAAATTTACCACTGCACCTATCCTAGTACATCCCAACCCCGAGCTTGCCTTCATAATAGAGGTGGATGCTTCAGACTGTGCCGTTGGAGCTATACTCTCTCAGAGAACAGGTGAGAAGAATGTCTTGCATCCCTGTGCCTTCTTTTCCCAGCAGTTGTCTTCGGCTGAGAGGAACTACGATGTGGGCAATAGAGAGTTGTTGGCCATTATTGCCGCCTTCAAAGAATGGAGACACCTTCTTCAGGGAGCTGCACAGCAAATAGTCGTCCTGACAGACCATCGTAACCTTGAGTTTATCAGGTCGGCTAAGTGCCTGACTCCTCGCCAGGCTCGCTGGAATCTTTTCTTAAATCAATTTAATTTTATCATCTCTTATAGACCAGGATCGCGCAATGGAAAGGCTGATGCACTCTCTAGGATTTACTCAGCAGAGACACGTCCAATTACTCCTCCTAAGACTATTCTTCCTGACTCTAGATTCCTAGGAGTAATTCATAATCAAGACCTACTTAAGGACATCAAGGAAGCATACCATGCGGATTCCTTTTTGGCACAACCCCCAAGGGACGTAAGTCTTGTCTTTAAGAATGGTGTGTGGATTCAGGGACAACGTCTGTATATTCCTGAAACAGTCAGATTAAGAGTATTGCAACTCATTCACGATTCCAAGATAGCTGGGCATAGAGGAATTCTAAAGACACAGGAATTTCTTTCTCGTTTCTTTTGGTGGCCCACTTGCAGGAAGGATGTTTTGAATTATGTCACTTCATGTGAGGTCTGTGCAAGATGCAAAACACCTCGCTCCTCACCAACTGGTCTGTTACAGCCTCTTCCCACCCCGTCCCGCCCGTGGGGATCCATTTCTATGGACTTCATTGTGGAGTTACCAACCTCTCAGGGGAAGAACACCATTCTAGTGGTGGTTGACCGTCTAACAAAGGCAGCTCATTTATCTCTTGTGTCGGCTTACCCACTGCAAAACAGACATCAGATTTGATGATTAAAGATGTGTTTCGCTTACATGGAGTACCGGATGAGGTTATTTCGGATCGAGGGGTGCAATTCACTTCTAGGTTTTGGCAAAATTTCTGTGCAGCATTGGACATTAAAGTAAACCTTTCTTCTGCTTTTCATCCCCAGACTAATGGACAGACCGAACGAACCAATCAAACCCTGGAGCAGTATCTCCGCTGCTTTATCTGCCACCTACAGGATGATTGGGTGGATCTACTTCCATTAGCTGAGTTCTCGTATAACAACTCTCAGAGTGCCTCCACTAAACAGTCTCCTTTTTACTCTAATCTAGGTTATCATCCTAACATTCTACCACGATTTCCCATAGAAACGCCTTTACCAGCAGTGGCTGAAAGAATCACGTCTTTACAGAAGAATATGGATCTTCTAAAGGAAAATCTGGAATCGGCTCAAGAAAGGTACAAGAAAGCAGCAGATAAATTTCGTAAACCTGCACCAGCTTTCAAGGTAGGAGACTTGGTCTGGCTGTCAACCAGAAATCTTAAGTTAAGGATTCCATCGTCTAAGTTGGGACATAAGTACATTGGACCCTATAAAATCAGTAAAATTATAAGTGCCGTTGCTTGTCGTCTTCAACTGCCCAGAACTATGAGAATCCACCCTGTCTTTCATGTATCCCTACTAAAGGCTGCGACACCCAATACGTTTCCTGGACGTTCCTCTCCTTGCCCTAACCCAGTGCTAGTTGATGGTCAGGAAGAATTTGTGGTGGAAAGGATTTTAGATTCCAGGTTGTATAGAAATCAGTTACAATATCTGATTAAATGGCAGGGCTACCCAGTGGAGGACAACTCATGGGAACCGGTCAATAACGTTAATGCTCCTCGCTTGCTCCGTCAGTTTCATCAGAGGTACCCACACAAGCCTGGTCTGAGGTCATCCGGAGGTTGTCCTTAAGGGGGAGTAATGTAAGGTTCTATGTTATATTCCTGAAACTCAGTTTGTTCGTCAGCCATTTTACTTTCTGTCTTGCTGCAGCTATCTTGCCCTCAGTCAAAATGGAGTTTCCAGCTTGCATGTTCCCGCCCTGATTCTCTCCTTTGCTTCTTAAGCAGCCACAGCTGAGCAATCAGTGCTTCAGAATCTAGCCTGCAGTGAACCTGTGACTTGACTCCTGTAAGCCTTGGACCTTGTACTCCAGCTATTCCTACTGAGGAACTCTGAAGCACTTGTGGACTCTGAACCCTGCTCTTTGAAAGACCCACGTTTGCATGGACTTACGGTAACAGAGAAGAAGATCCTGAATCTGTATTGGAGAGTGATTGCTGAGCTTGGATTACTCTGGCCTGCTGTGTCTCCTGTTTCTGTGTCTGCAAACTGTGTGACTATTTCTGCCAACTTGTATGAAGTAATACAGGACTTTTCTATATCAAACCTGTGACTCCTGTGTTTTCATCGCACCCAAGCACAAGACGCTATATGAACTGTACTACATACATTACAACAGCGTTCATACTGCCCATGGGATGTTCCAGCGATTTGATGGAAAGGTGCCTGGGGGATCTGAACTTTGACGCAACACTTATCTACCTGGATGATATCATTGTCTATGCAGCCACCTTTGAAGAACACCGCCAGTGGCTGGAGCAAGTGTTGAGTCGACTACAGAAGCACGGCCTGAAAGTGAAGCCCCAAAAGGGTCACCTTTTCCGTAAGCAGATCGAATACCTGGGACATGTTGTATCCGCTGAAGGAGTGAGACCAGCACGTGAGTAGATCGTAGCAGTACAGGACTGGCCCACCCCGAAGACAGTGAAGGACGATCGGGCCTTTCTGTGGCTGACTGGGAAGAATTTCACTCGTATCGCTAATCCACTGCTGGAGCTACTAAAGGGAGTGCCATCTGGTTTGAAGAATCGGATCATCCAGTGGGGAAGCAGCCAGGAAGAAGCCTTCCGAGCCTTGAGGATGGCCTTGACCGAGGTCCTAATACTTGTCTACGTGGACTTCTCACAGCTTTTCATTCTTCACACCGATGGGAGTCTACATGGGCTGGGGGCCATGCTGTCGCAGATGCAGGACGGGAAAGAGCGAGTGATCACCTACGTGAGCCGGTCCCTCCACGACTCGGAATGGAACCCGGACAATTACAGCTCATTCAAGTTGGAACTGATGGCATTAGTGGGTGATGACCAAGTGTCGGGGTCGTAACGACAAACCACTCATCCTCCAGTCACTCCAAATTAGACTAAGAGCACGGGTCGACCGAGAATGAATCAGGCAATACGCTGGTTCAGACTTCAGAACGTGCCCTAAAGAAAATGGTGCTATTAGGCGGCCATCTCCAGTAAGCACTGAACTTTTATTCACGTACATAAGATTACATACACAGAATATTGGGGTGGAGTAAAGGCGGGATTGAGGAGAAAGAGATATGCTGAGTTATGCCCATATATGTACACATTCAGCATCTGGTCATCCTAATTGGTCCTTAGATCTTCTTCTAAGTCCTCCTTGATGTGTTGTCATCCTCAGTTTCGTTTCTTGAAGAAAGATTCTATTGTTCTCGTGTATCATGTGTTTCCTCAATTCTCCAAAGGTGGGGGCATTTCAGTCAATTTAGTGTAATACAGTGATAGGACACAAGATGGAGACAAACACCAGCAGATACTAACATTATCTTATTATTCTTTTAAGGAAAACTTCGTGTTTATAAAATACATATACATACTATAAATATAAAAGTATAGTAGAAAATTATATTTTACCTTGACAATCCCCCCTAAACACTAAGTTTTTCCCTTAATTTATGCGGCCTTCGAGACTGTCCATGTGTGGGGACAGGGGTAATGGATTTCTTCGCTTGGTCATTTTAGAAACTGGCCCCTTATGGACCGCCCCCAAACAACCAAGTCCCTACCAAACATGCACATGGAGTTCTCCCACTATCCCTAAACTAAATCTCTTATTTCCATTTGTATTTTGTTATAGGGGGTTTTATCAGGTTTATCCTGCGGAGTATATTTCTCCATATCACCATTATCAGTGTCTTCATATAGTAGTGACACAACTTCCTGATGAAAGAAAGTACCTGAGGAGGCGGCTGCATTGGTCACAGCTTTCCTATACATAGATATCACACAACATAGAATTATCAATCCTAGCACCAAAAGCCCCACAACCACTAAGCAGGCTTGTTGGAGAAATTTTTTAAGTCCTCCAAGCCATCTTAAGAAGAAAGAGGTATCTACTTCTGCATTGGCTTTTATTTCCTGAGCCAGATTTTTAATCTCTGTAAGGGCCACTATAGTTTTACCATTGACTCCAGAATTCTGAGGAATATAAGTACAAAATTCTTCCCCTATCATCCCACAGACTTCATCTTTTTCAGCTAGAATCATGTCAATGGCCAGTCTATTTTGAAGAGTCATTCTTGTGTTGGGCCCAGTTTCTCAACTATATCCTGGAAAGCATCTTGACTAAAATTGATATTGATAAATCTTTGCTCAGTGTAGTATATATATTTTATCCAATCTACATTGTAATTGATCTGCACAGTTGGGATGAGAGAACGGAAACCCGTCAGGATCTGATTCTGAGCTTTGTATTCGTCTGGGACCCCCCTAGGAACACCTATGGGATCCATATAAACTTTGGGATCCTCAGCATAACCGGTGTGCAACTGACCCAGACTCCTTCTTTTTCTGGATATCAGTGGAGCTAGATTCTCGGATCCAGACTCTTTCTCACGTGTCTTTTAATGACTACCCAGTCTCCAGACTGCAGACTGCAGACTCCCAGGATCCTGGTTCGGATCTGGAAGAGAACTGAAAACATTATCATATACTTTCTTGAGTCTTTTATACAAATCCCTTACATATGAGCTTAATACATGGTTACTTATTTCCAATGCTTGGGAAAAGAAACATCCTAAACTAGGCACTTTGCCAAATAGTACTTTATACGGAGAAAGTCCAGTTTTTCTACTTGGAGTGTACCTTACTGAGTATAGGGCTAATGGTAAACATTCAGGCCAAGATTTCCCTGTTTCAGCCATGGCCTTTTAGATTTTTAACTTCAATATCCTATTTAGTCCTTTTACTTTTACACCGCTTTGTGGTAATATGGGGTGTGGAAAACTTGTTGAATTCCCAGAGCTGTCAAGACTTCATTCATTATTTCACCTGTGAAATGTGTACCTCTGTCACTTTCGATCACCTTTGGTACTCCATACCTGCACACCACCTCCGCAAGCAGCTTCTTTGCGGTTGCCGCAGCCGTAGCCTTGGCAATCGGGAAAGCCTCCGGCCAACCTGAGAATAAATCAAAAACACACCAACACGTACTCCCATGAACCTGATTTTGGCAACTGAATATAATCAATCTGCAGTCTCTGGAAAGGATAGAAGGGCCGAGGGGCATGTTTGGGTGGTGTCTTGACTACCCTTCTCTTATTATGTGTAGCACATACCATGCATCCCTGGATCAAACCTTCTATACAGGTGGAAAAGCCTGGTGCCGCCCAATGCTTCTGCATCACGCTCATTACAGCAGTTTTGGACTGGTGGGTTGGCCCATGTAACATCTGGGCGACCGCAGGGTACAACGCTCTTGGAAGGCATCGGCGCATCCCTCTTCCCCATACCCCAGTTGCTGCATTCAGACATGCACCTTCTTTTTCCCACTTTTCTACTTCCTCCTGGCGCACCTGAGCCTGCATCTGGGCTAAGGCATCCTCCGACACAAAGGGATTTTTGGGAGCGCTTACCTGGTGCATCGTTACCCCTTGGAGTGGTCTACTGGCTGCTGTTTTTGCTGCTGCATCGGCCATTGCGTTTCCTTTACTCACCTGATCAGTGCATCTGGTATGTGCTTTAACTTTTATGACAGCTACTTCTTTTGGTAATTGTAATGCATCAATTAACTGCTGGACTGCGTCAGCATTTTTAATGGATGTCCTGCTGCCGTCAGGAATCCTCTAGACTTCCAAATTGGACCCAAATCATGAGCTATACCGAATGCTTATCTAGAATCTGTGTAGGTGTTAACAATTCTACCTTCAGCTATCTTACAGGCCTCGGTCAGAGCCTTAAATTCAGCCTCCTGGGCCTACTGATATGGGAGCATTGGTTCTGCTTTGATTACTGCATTCAGGGAGACGATGGCATACCTGGTGTGGAAGGTACCTGAGTCATCTTGGTAGCGAGTTCTACAAAAGATTTAAAGTCAACATTACATCTTTCAGTTTCAAACACTGTGGGTAGGCCTGCTGTTTCCTGTGCCATAAGCTGAACATAATCATAAGGAATCTCCTCTCTTGGATCTTCTTTGTACAATACCGTACAATACCTGACCTCCCCCCTAGATCCGAGAAAGGTAACAATGTGACAGGATTAAGTGTGGTACATCTCTGCAAAGAAACATTTGGAGGCATTAAAAGTGCACATTGCAATCGAAGATGACGTGCAGCTGAAAGATGTGCCGACTGCACCTGGTTCAGTATGATGTATACATCATGAGGTGTAAGTGCTGTCAGTGGATAATCAAGAACGATATCTGATGATTTGTGGAGCAATAGTCCTACAGCATGTATTGCCCGTACACAGGACGGGGCACCTCTAGCCACTGCATCTAGTCTTCCACTGAAACAGACCACTGGCCTTTGATTGTCACCATGTAACTGAGTCAATACCCCTGCCGCGTGTCCCTGCTGTTCATGGAGATACAGGGTGAATAGTAGTTCATAGTTGGGGATTCCTAGCGCTGGAGCTGCCACAATCCTGTTTTTGAGAGAAAAATAAAAACCGTCTATACCTTCAGGAGTTAGTTTAAAAAGCACAATGGTGATACAGTCATAGAGAGGCTGCATGAGGATTGATACAGCATGAATCCACTGCCTGCAGTAGAAAATCAGTCTAAGAAATATCCTAAGAGCGGCAACATTAACAGGAATAGGAAAATTCTGTACAGCTTCTTTGCGAGCGCTGGTCCGATGTCGTTCCCCCTGGTATAATGCAATGTCCCAAAAAGATAACTGAAGATTTACAAAATTGCAGTTTATCCTTCAACGCTTTACAACCTGCTTGATACAGAAACAACATAAGTAATATTGTTGCAATACGACACTATTTCCTGGAAAAACACAAATCAGTAAATCATCAACATATTATAAAAATAACATTGGCAAAATCAATAACTGTAAACTAAGCAGCATCCTGAGATATCTGGAACAAAAGTGTATATATATATATTAGACACCACTGGAGTTTCCAGATCAGTAGCTGCATTAACTGCCCATAATTTTTGTACCAACCCGTACACAGGGTTAAGTTGAAGGGGGGCTGGAGTTTGCTATGTGGGCACTGATAAGAACTGTCCTTGGAGCTGCAGATGTCTGCTTGCAAAATGTGGGCTAGAACTACTCCTGGCTGGTTTTTTTTTTCTGATACAGAACAAGCTGAATTCTTCTAACTTTTTTTTTTTTTTTTAATACATTGTTCGGAGTGGACAGGGAAAACATACAGGATTACATTCTGGACAGCTTCAGTAAGTAATTGTTGGGACCTGGGACATATTAGTAGAAGTATATCGTGATTTCATTGCATATATTGCATATTGACACGGCAACTGTCCTGCTCTGGTTGCTGGGACCTGTCCTATTTCTACCTGACCACACGTTTGTATATACGAATTAGATTCGTCCTGTATCATGGGTCCGCCTTTCTGTGAAATTGTTGCGGCCAGTCCTCCAGCATAGTGGAGTTGATTATTTGCAGCATTTACTATGACCCCAACATGTTGTTTCGTAAAATCCCCTGTCCTTATCCTAAAGAGTACATCATGACGGTGGGGTCCAGGAATAACATTGGAATATATTTCCTGAAAATCTTCTCTTTCCTCTGTGTACTAGCAACGTCTAGCGACACGACTCCACAAAGAGTGCTCCGCCCCAGTCCCGGTGCCACAGTGACAGTCCCAACCGGACAACACTCAATACGCGCCCGCAACCGTAACAACACACCACATCCCAAAAGACCACATTGACCCCGCGGTGACACCACCAACTGTGTGTGCACAGCGGTTCCCCGAATCTGCAGGGGAATCTTTTTAGTGACGGGGAGCTGGAGAGTTGTCTGTAATTACTGAATTTTCTGCCCCCGTGTCCACCTGGAATTCAACCTCATGTCCCCCTAGTAGGTTCACCTGTACTGTGCAATTAGGAATGGGGGGTAAGGAGACAAGGGGGCTCATGCGCAAGCTACCTCTTTTTGCCTGCACTAAATCATGTTGTGCCCCCTGTGCTATTCTGGCTAGATCCTCTGCTTTAACTGATCTCTAATCCGGTCTACTTACTTTCAGTTTTTCCTTGTCACTTCTTTTTTTTTTTTTTTTTTTTTTTTATGCCATTCATATAAAACTTGCTAGAACTTTCTCACTAGTCTTGTTTTCTTTGACAAAACCCATTTCCACCCAAGTTTTTCTTAGAGTCCAGAAATAATCTTTTGGCTCTTTCCTGAACTCTGTCCTCTAGTGTAACTTCCTTTCTCTGCCTGTCTATTTGCTTCTCACATACTCTGACCTTCGATTCTTACGTACTGTGTCTATTCCAAAAACATAAAACTGTTGCACTCTTTCCTGTGCATCCTCACGAATACCCGACGGGAGGGGTCAAACCACTGCTAGTTTGTGTGTCCTCTCTCCCTCAGCCTGCAGGTTGCTTATCTGTAGAATGACCTTGGTGTACAGCAAAATACCATCTGGCTGCTACCAGCACTTCCTCCCTCCTTATACCTTTGCTTGCTGTCACTGACTCCTGCATTCTTAGATCCGTTCCTACAAATATAACACTTGTATATCTCATTTATCAATCTATTGTATCTAGCTTCATCTGCCAATTTTCCCTTTTTCTGTTTTCTATCCCACATCTAACCAATCATAACAGTTTTCATTCCCTGGGCGGGTGACATAGAGATAAAATATCCCTTTTCCCCTAAGTTTAATATATTGATCCCTTGAAATCATTCCTATCACAGTTGAATATTTGATAGAAATCGAACTTAAAGATAACCACAGGGGTTGTAGTATTAACCCAGAAGGTGGGCATGCTGGCACTACTGGAGATCAGGATGCAGCTCAAAAGGATATGTATATCAGAAACTTCATAACTGCTGATTAATCTTGTCCTTCTTGCAATGGGAGGCGTGAATCCAGGTGCTCTTGCCCTCGAGCTTCGGGCAGTAGGGGTGGTCAGGACCACAGAGTAGGGACCCTCAAATCTGGGCTGGAGACAGTCTCTTCTCATAAATTTTTATATATATAAGGTCATCAGGCGAGAAATCATGCACCGTGTCACCTGTAAATTCTGGGAGAGAAGCAGACACTATAGAGTGGGTGTTAGTTAACTCTTTAGACAAAGCAATCACAAATTTACTACTTTATCATTGGTTTCAAATAATTCCTGGTGCCTAATGTCTTCTGTTTTTAACATACCAGCATGATGGAGTATTGAATGTATGGTGGCCCGAAGGGTGGCCCGTGACTCATTTGAGTTTAGAGGATCATGGACTGGACCTGCTGCATGGATGATGATATCAGCGGGAAGGTCCCCTGCATGGGTTGTCAGAGTCTGTCCAGGTGGCAAAGGGTCATAAGTGTATATATGAGCCATGCATTCTGCAGTGACGATGGGACCACCTGCTTGGGCTATTAATAGAGCCAGACCCCCTTTCTTGGAGCAGTTGGAGTTGGCAGGACTAACTATAGCACCAACCCGATGTGTCAGGATATCACCGTACCCTATGGACAATGTCACTGGATTTCCGTTGCGGTCTGTGTAATGCTGTGAATGGTAGGGATACCAGTTTTCAAGTACACCGGGAGCTGGGGGCCTGACCGGGGTTTCCGTGAATCTTACAGAACGACTGTCCTCTCTGAGGATTTGTGAAGGAGAGGAAGGTGCCTTATCTCTGAAGTAGGGGTGGAATAGGCCCTAGGACCAGGGGTTGACAATGATGGTGGGGGAATGGAGGAGGGAAGAAAAGATACTGGTGCTGCTGGGGATAGTGGTGGCTGTTGAGGGGCCCACCCCTCTTCTATCTCCTGATCCTCCTCCCCTTCATTAGATCCCATAATATCATGGCGGCGGCTTCTGATCATTGTTTGAAAAACTGAAGATTCATGCATTGCAGCAATGGCCGGGTTGGGGTGTGTGAAAGGGAACAATGGTGTTGCATCTGGTGCCATATTGGGAGCTGTGGCCTGCACAGGTGCGGGCGGGGGCTGGTAGTAGGCCCTGGTTGGTATCAGCAAGGGATATAGGCCTGACTGGGTGTGCTTGGGTGTCTCAAGATGGCCGCCGGAGGAGATGGGGTGTTGGTCATTTCCAGGTGTATTAAGATGGCCACTGGGTTTACCAAAATGGCCGCTGGGTGTGGGAGGGGCGATGGGCTGGGCATTACACCAGGAGCGACCCGCCCCACAAACACGGCAGGTCTCCGCCCAGGGCGGATTCTGTTCACCACACACATGACAGGTCCAACCTCCCTTTGTTCTGAGATCGGCACCATTATAGGGCGGTGGCCGAGGGCTTGGAGCGGCCATTTTAGTTACATCAACAAGATCATATGCAGAGCATTTTACATATCCGAACAAAGGCTCAGCACTTTCCGAACCTCCTTATTCCATCTACCTCTTTCCAACCCTCAACTTTCAAATCATTTACTACTCTTAAATGTGCTTGGGCTTGATACAAGAGCCCCTGATCTCTCAACTTTCCCTCATTCTGTGCGACAAAGTCTTTCCACACTGAAGGCTGAAGCCTGCCTGTACTCGGCAAGCTCATTCTTAACAGCCTTCTTGCCTCCACATGATTCCATCCAATTTAACCACTCCCAAAGCACCACCCTCTAACTTGTGAGGTCTCTCAGATTTAAACAGACGCATCATGATTTAACAGAGTGAAATGATCTGTCGCGACTCAGACCACCGGTGCCACTTGCAGGTCACCACCCGTCAATACAGAGTCCCCGCTCCATGTGTTGACAAGACAAAAAGTCCCTGCTCAATTTGTCCCTTCCCTAACTGTGGGTGATAACTTTACAGCACAGTCCACCGTAACACTCTACACAGTACAGAGTCCCCGCTCCATGCACTGACACTGGGGCTTCTCCTAATGAGACTCCCCGTGTTGGACAAAGAGCCCCTGCTCCATTTGTCACTTCTCAGACGAAGAGCCCCGGCTCCATTCGTCACTGATTAGACTATCATGTGCGTCTTCTACCCCACTCAACACTTCAAGAATCTAAAATTTGTCCCAACTTTATTCTAACAGTCACGGGAGGCAATTTATCTATATAAAGGTACCGTGACTGGAGGAGGAGGAACGTGGTGTTTTGACTCAAGCACGTGCAGGCAATGCAACGTCACTCGGTCACACTTGCTGGTTCGTGGCGTGGGATTGCCCTTGGTCTCACCACTCAACCAGTCACCCCTCCAGACCCAAATGGACAATACGACAGGACCAAACAGTGACTGACACACAGGCAAGTGGGACGCATATAAAGTATATGATCCCAACTTACCGTGTTCAACGGAGGCTGCAGTCCTCGCACTCAGTCACCGCGGGCACCACCGCAAAGTCCTCAAGACGGGTCCGGACGGGCGGCAATCCACGGCCCCACGTGTTAGGCGCCAATTGTCGGGGTCGTAACGACAAACCACTCATCCTCCAGTCACTCCAAATTAGACTAAGAGCACGGGTCGACCGAGAATGAATCAGGCAATACGCTGGTTCAGACTTCAGAACGTGCCCTAAAGAAAATGGTGCTATTAGGCGGCCATCTCCAGTAAGCACTGAACTTTTATTCACGTACATAAGATTACATACACAGAATATTGGGGTGGAGTAAAGGCGGGATTGAGGAGAAAGAGATATGCTGAGTTATGCCCATATATGTACACATTCAGCATCTGGTCATCCTAATTGGTCCTTAGATCTTCTTCTAAGTCCTCCTTGATGTGTTGTCATCCTCAGTTTCGTTTCTTGAAGAAAGATTCTATTGTTCTCGTGTATCATGTGTTTCCTCAATTCTCCAAAGGTGGGGGCATTTCAGTCAATTTAGTGTAATACAGTGATAGGACACAAGATGGAGACAAACACCAGCAGATACTAACATTATCTTATTATTCTTTTAAGGAAAACTTCGTGTTTATAAAATACATATACATACTATAAATATAAAAGTATAGTAGAAAATTATATTTTACCTTGACACAAGAAGTTCGCTGAATACCTGTCCGGATCCGAGGTCCTACTGCATACCAACAACAATCCCTCAGCCCACCCGGAAAATGCAAAACTGGGGACCTTGGAGCAGCGTGGGTGACCCGCATGGCAAAGTACCGGTACAAGATCACGTATTGGGCCGGAGCTGAGAACA
The DNA here is from genome assembly GCA_033576555.1 of Oophaga sylvatica. NCBI lineage: Eukaryota > Metazoa > Chordata > Amphibia > Anura > Dendrobatidae > Oophaga > Oophaga sylvatica. The sequence continues at coordinate 145,994 of JARQOD010000353.1, forward strand.
CGCATGCTGATACTCTGTCGAGAGTGACCAATGAGCGATCTGGACGCGACCGAGAAGAGTTGGAGGCAGAAGAGATTCCTGGTTTCTGGGACCATGCCAGGTCGTTGGCAGCGACGCAGGGACAGACCGGAGAGGCGTTTGGGGAACAGGTGCGGGCCGACCCTGGGATGACTGGGTGTGGCTCCAGCAGGAAGATAAGGGACTAGCTCAGCTGAGACAGTGGGTGGCCCTGAAGCGACTCCCCAGCCGGTACGAAAGAGACGCTCTGTCCCCGGGAACTCTGTGGATTCTAAGGCAGTGAGAAAGACTCCAGCTGGAAGATAGCTTGCTGTATAGAAGAGTGCAGTTGGTGCGGGAGTTAGGGCTCACCTGGCAAGTGGTGCTTTCAGAGAAGCTGATCCAAGTAGTGGCTACGGAGGCCCATAAGAGAGGGGCTCACTTTGGTCTGGAGAAGACATTTGAGTGGCTGCAGAAGCTGGTATATGAGCCCCGACTGAAGGCTGCAGTAGAGGAGGCCTGCCAGCGATGTCGGAGCTGTGAACTAGTCAAACATCCAGAGCAAAGAACCCCTGTTATGATTTGGTAGCTGAGGAGAGCAGGCAAAAAAAGGAAATACACCAGAGAGGCTGGAATCTATGGGATTGCAGTACCCTGACTAACCACCACAACTAAAGGCAGCCGTGGAGCGTACCTACGTTGGTCCTAGACGCCTCGTCACAGCCTGAGAAGCTAACTACACCTAAAGACAGAAAGAGGAAAACTATCTGCCCCGGAGCAGATCCCCAAAGAACATAGAAAGCCCCAAACATGTAATGGCGGTTAGACAAGAGGAAAAAACAGACAGACAGAAAATAGTATGAGCAAACGTTGGGGCCCAAACTTCCTAAATAGAAAAGGATAGGAAGGACACTTACTGCAATCCCAAAAAACCCTGAAAAGTACCAACACTACTAATTACAAAAACACCTGAGATCACACGACCTCTACCACCTAAATTAGTTCTCTGGTGTAACAAAACTAAACAGCAGCCACTGAAAAAACTGGAAAAGGCAAATGAACAAACAACAGTGGCTGAACTAAACTGAGAGGAGCACAAGCCCCCGGAGGGGACCCAGCAGACCCCCACAGAAGTGCAGGACAAAATGCAAAAAGCAAGCACAAAAAACTAAAAGAAGAAAATGTCTTATCTGTTAGCAGAAGATGCAGGCACGAAACAGCAAGCTACAAAGTGAACAGGAATCAAAGATGAGACCAGAACAATTGATCACCGGCAACCCTGATGGGAGGGAACCTCCCTTATATAAGACCAGTCAGTAACACCTGATCGCCAATCTTCACAATCTTCATTGGATAGTTCAGTACTGTTTGTAACCACCAGAGGGAGCTTCTGCTCAGAATTCATTTCTAGCACATTCACAACAGTACACCCCCCTTGAGGAGGGGTCACCGAACCCTCATTTGAGCAACCAGGTCGGTCAGGATGAGCTCTGTGATACGCACGGATGAGTCTCCTAGCATACTTAACCAAATACTGGAGTTTCCGTCTAGAAAAACGAGAATTCAATATTTTCTCAACCACATACTCCAGATTGCCCTCAACCAAAACAGGGTCAGGAGGCACAGCCATAGGAACCACTGGCTCGACAAACCTCTTCAATAAGGACTTGTGGAACACGTTATGGATCTTAAATGTCCCTAGAAGAAGTAAACGAAAGGAAACAGGATTAAGAATCTCCATGATCTTATAAGGTCCAATGAACCTAGGCTTAAACTTAGGAGATGCAACTCTCATAGGGATATTTCTTGAGGACAACCAGACCAAGTCCCCCACTTCAAACCGAGGACCATCAGTCCTATGCCGGTTGGCAAACCGCTGGGCCCTCTCCTGAGAGAGGGACAACCTCTCCACTACCTGGTCCCAAATCTGCTGCATACGCTCCACAACAGAGTCAACACCTGGACAGACAGAAGCCTCCGTCTGTCCTGAAGAAAATCGAGGGTGAAACCCAAAATTGCAGAAAAATGGAGACATCAAAGTGGCAGAGCTAGCCCTATTATTAAGAGCAAACTCAGCCAAAGGCAAAAAAGAGACCCAGTCATCCTGATCAGCAGACACAAAGCATCTCAGATAAGTCTCCAATGTCTGGTTTGTTCTCTCAGTTTGTCCATTGGTCTGAGGATGAAAAGCCGAGGAGAAAGACAATTGAACACCAAGTTTAGAACAAAAAGTCCTCCAAAATCTGGAAACAAACTGGACTCCTGTGTCAGACACAATGTTCTCAGGATGCCGTGTAACCGAACCACGTGCTGAAGGAACAAAGGCACCAATTCAGAGGAGGAAGGCAACTTAGGTAATGGCACAAGATGTATCATTTTGGAAAACCTATCACAAATCACCCAGATAACGGTCATTCTCTGAGAAACAGGGAGGTCGGAAATGAAATCCATAGAGATATGGGTCCATGGTCTCTTGGGCACAGGCAGTGGCATCAACAAACCACTAGAGCGAGAGCAAGGCTTGGAGCGAGAGCAAGTCCCGCAGGACTGCACAAATTCCCTGACGTCACGAGACAAAGTAGGCCACCAAAAGAACCGACTAACCAAGTCTCTGGTACCAAAAATTCGGGATGACCGGTCAATGCGGAACAATGAATCTCAGACATCACACTCTTTTTCCACCGGTCTGGGACAAACAATTTCCCAATAGGGCAGCGCTCGGGTTTATCCTCCTGACACCCTTCCAGAGCCAGTCTCAAATTGGGCGAGATGGCGGAAAGAACTACACCCTCTTTCAAAATAACAGCAGGATCAGATAACTCAGGAGAGTCCGCAAGGAAACTCCTCGAGAGGGCATCCGCCTTAACATTCTTAGTGCCAGGAAGAAAGGAAACCACAAAATTAAAACGTGTGAAAAACAAGGCCCACCTGGCCTGTCTAGGATTAAGTCGCTTGGCTGATTCCAGATAAACCAGATTCTTATGGTCCGTGAGGACCACCACCTGATGTTTGGCTCCCTCCAGCCAATGTCTCCACTCTTCAAAAGCCCACTTCATGGCCAATAACTCCCGATTACCCACGTCATAATTATGTTCAGTTGGAGAAAATTTTCGAGAGAAAAAGGCACAAGGGTTACTTTTAGAGGTCTCTGGATCTCTTTGGGACAAAACAGCACCTGCCCCTATTTCAGAGGCATCAACCTCCACCTGAAATGGCAGAGAAACATCAGGCTGCCGTAGAACAGGAGCAGAAGTGAATCTCTGCTTAAGTTCCTGAAACGCAGAGACTGCCTCAGGAGGCCAATTCACCACATCAGAACCCTTTTTGGTCAAATCAGTCAATGGTTTAACAATAACAGAGAAATTACCAATAAATTTACGATAAAAATTGGCAAAACCCAAGAATCTTTGAAGAGCCTTTAATGAAGTAGGTTGGACCCAATCACAGATGGCCTGAACCTTGACCGGGTCCATTTCAATAACGGATGGGGACAAAATGAACCCCAGAAATGAGATCCTCTGTACGCCAAAAAAACACTTTGATCCCTTCACATACAGAGCATTCTCTCTCAAAATCTGGAACACAGTCCGAACATGTTTCACATGAGAGTCCCAGTCATTGGAAAAAAATCAAGATATCATCCAAATAAACAATCAGAAATTTATCCACAAAATCCCTGAAAATGTCATTCATGAAGGACTGGAAGACAGAAGGAGCATTAGTGAGCCCAAAGGGCATCACTAGGTACTCAAAATGCCCCTCTGGGGTATTAAATGCCGTCTTCCATTCATCCCCGTGCTTAATGCGAATAAGGTTATATGCCCCCCTGAGGTCAAGCTTGGTAAACCAAGTAGGACTTTTCACCCTGGAAAACAGGTCAGAAATCAAGGGTAACGGATATTGATATTTCACAGTGATATTGTTCAAGAGACGATAATCAATACACGGCCTTAATGAACCATCCTTTTTGGCCACAAAGAAAAAACCGGCACCCAAGGGTGAAGAGGATGGTCTGATATGACCCTTCTCCAATGACTCCTTGATATAAGACCGCATAGCGTCATGTTCAGGTACAGACAAGTTAAAAAGGCGACCTTTAGGGAATTTACTACCAGGCACTAATTCAATAGCGCAGTCATAGCTCCTATGGGGGGGCAAGGATGCAGATTTACTTTCGCTAAACACATCAGAAAAATCAGTCAAAAAGTCAGGAACATCCTGAGCCTGGGGGGAGGCAGAAAAAACAGGAGTGTTGGTATTAACACATTGGCAGCCCCAACTGGTTACAGACACAGATTTCCAATCCAAAACAGGATTATGAGACTGTAACCAAGGGAAACCCAGTACGATAATGTCATGCAGATTATACAGCACCAAAAATTTGCAACTCTCCTGATGATCAGGTTCAACCCTCATTATCACCTGAGTAGAGAACTGAGGTTTATTCTCAGCCAAAGGGGTAGAATCGATCCCCAGTAGGGGAATAGACTTCCGTAGGGGTATCAAGGGAAACCCACAACGTTTAGCAAAATCAAAATCCATCAGGTTAATAGCTGCTCCCGAATCAACAAAAGCCTGAGCAGAAAATGTGGACAGGGAGCAAATCAGGGTAACAGTCAACAAAAATTTAGTCTGAACACTACCCAAGACAACTGAACGTGCAAAACGTCTTCCCCGCTTAGGGCAGACTGAAATAGCATGAGAGGCATCACCACAGTAGAAACATAACCCATTGCATTTACGAAACTCATGACGCTGTGCCCCAGAAGCCACTCTATCACACTGCATGGGTTCAGAAGCTGGTTCACAAGGCAACACTGTTCCACGCATACCTCTACGCTCACGCAAACGTCTGTCAATTTGAATCGCTAATGACATAGAATCATTGAGACCAGAGGGGACAGGGAATCCCACCATAACATCCTTTACATTCTCTGACAGACCCTTCCGAAAAAGGGCTGCCAAAGCATCGTCATTCAATTTGGTCAGGACTGCCCACCTTCGGAATCTCTGACAGTATAACTCAGCGTCCTCAAGCCCCTGATTTAATGCCAACAAGGCTTTTTCAGCTTGATCAGTGACATTAGGCTCATCGTACAATAACCCCAGAGCCTGAAAAAATGCATCAACATTACTCAATACAGGATCCCCAGGTGTCAGGGAAAAAGCCCAATCCTGAGGATCGCCGCGCAGGAGAGAGATGACAATTTGAACCTGCTGTGCTGCGTTCCCTGAGGACTTAGATTTCAAGGCAAAAAACAACTTACAGTTATTTTTGAAATTCAGAAATTTAGCTCGATCCCCTAAAAACAAATCTGGCATGGGAATCCTAGGTTCCACAATAGGCAACCCTGCAAGATAGGTAGCAATACTCCGAACTTCAGTGGCAAGCTGATCCACACGGCCAGACAACTGTGCAAACTCCATTGAGAGAAAAAAAAATCCTCCTCAGCATTCAGAGAAACAGAGGGAAAAAATAAATAAATAAATAAAAAAAAATCTCTGACAACTCTGACAATCTTCTTTCTTTAACACTATTTTTCCCTTCTGTGAGTACCATACAAATATCAGTTTTTGGGCCGGTGATACTGTTATGATTTGGTAGCTGAGGAGAGCAGGCAAAAAAAGGAAATACACCAGAGAGGTTGGAATCTATGGGATTGCAGTACCCTGACTAACCACCACAACTAAAGGCAGCCGTGGAGCGTACCTACGTTGGTCCTAGACGCCTCGTCACAGCCTGAGAAGCTAACTACACCTAAAGACAGAAAGAGGAAAACTATCTGCCCCGGAGCAGATCCCCAAAGAACATAGAAAGCCCCCAAACATGTAATGGCGGTTAGACAAGAGGAAAAAACAGACACAGACAGAAAATAGTATGAGCAAACGTTGGGGCCCAAACTTCCTAAATAGAAAAGGATAGGAAGGACACTTACTGCAATCCCAAAAAACCCTGAAAAGTACCAACACTACTAATTACAAAAACACCTGAGATCACACGACCTCTACCACCTAAATTAGTTCTCTGGTGTAACAAAACTAAACAGCAGCCACTGAAAAAACTGGAAAAGGCAAATGAACAAACAACAGTGGCTGAACTAAACTGAGAGGAGCACAAGCCCCCGGAGGGGACCCGGCAGACCCCCACAGAAGTGCAGGACAAAATGCAAAAAGCAAGCACAAAAAACTAAAAGAAGAAAATGTCTTATCTGTTAGCAGAAGATGCAGGCACGAAACAGCAAGCTACAAAGTGAACAGGAATCAAAGATGAGACCAGAACAATTGATCACCGGCAACCCTGATGGGAGGGAACCTCCCTTATATAAGACCAGTCAGTAACACCTGATCGCCAATCTTCACAATCTTCATTGGATAGTTCAGTACTGTTTGTAACCACCAGAGGGAGCTTCTGCTCAGAATTCATTTCTAGCACATTCACAACAAACCCCAATGCAGACCGTCGTGACTTCTGCCCCCTTAGAGTTGTTGATGATCGACTACTTGACCGTGGACCCCGGCTCATCTCGGGTATGAACACTGTCTGGTGATGACTGACCACTTCACCAAGTTCGCTGTGGTGACTCCAACTCGGGACCAGACGGCTGAGTTAGCGGCACAGGCTATCTGCCGAGACTTCATTCGGGTGTACGGCTGCCCGAAGAGGATCCATTCTGACCAAGGCGCTTGTTTTCAAGGTCGAGTGATGGAAAAGTTGTATCACCTGTAAATCGAGAAGTCAAGGACGCCCTATCATCCTCAGGGGAATGGAGCCTGCGAACGCTTCAACCGAACTCTGATTCAGATGCTCTGACGAGCTAAAGGAGAGGGGGAGTGTAAGGAGGAAGACCGGGCTGCGGGTGCCTGAATTGAGCCGGGTACGGAACTGTCGAGGCTGCGTCCCATGTTGCCCAGGGAAGGAATAGGGGACCGGACAGACCCCACGAGCCAGGAAGATGGGGCGAAGCAGGGGGCAGTTTCATGCCGTCATGGAGAGTGCAGCAGGATGAGCAGAGCGCTCCGCATCCAGCGCCACCAACCCGGTCAACGTCCACATTTACCGGCACGCACCAGTGGGACTGTGACTGAGTGCCGTACGCCTGGGTAAGCGACAGGCAGCACTCGTGCGGACAAGTGTGAGCCATATACAGGACTCGGGTGCATTTTCCTCTGCTGACCAGCTCGCATCAGCCCACGTTTGTTCAAGGGACTCCTGCAGCTTCTTTGACTTTGGCTGTGCAGGCTTATGGACTAGGGGCACAGCGGGTAAAACTGGAGACCACCCACTGGCGCCAGAAGGCGGATCGCTAATATTGGACCCCACCGGAGGACTCTACACTGGCCGTTGCTGGAACTACAACCTCCATTGGACTGTGGACTAAGGAGCACCAACAGGAGCCATGATAAGTGTTGTTTGAACTTTAGACTGCTGCATTAATTCTTACTGTTTCTTTAATTCTTGTTCACTGTTTATTAACCCCCTGCAAGGAGATTACTCCATCTTTACTGTTAAATTAAATAATATTGTTATACCGTATAACCCTCTGTACTGCATCTCAGCACCTGCTTACACTAGCACCAATCGAGGGTATTTAACCCATTTGACGCCATTGTCAATAGTTACAGCAACATAGAGGAGATCGCGCAGGGAGTGGGCCCCCTGCTTGCTTCCATCAGGACAACAAGATAGCTGTCTGAATATGGTGATGCAAAAACTAGTTTTCGCAATAAAAAACATCATTTAGTGTGTGACAGCAGCCAAACATAAAAACCCAATACAAAATCTGGTATTGCTGTAATCGCACCGACCCGAAGAATAAATTCCTCTAATCACTTATACCGCACGAGGAACGGCGTAAAAAATAAATAAAACCAATTCTTCACATGCAGTTGATTTTTTCATTCTGCCTCCCAAAGATCGCAGTAAGGCTTGGCGCACAATTTATCCTGCACTCTACGATGAGCGCTTACATTGTGGTTTCCGTGTAAATCTCTGAAAAACGTGATACAGAACCCCCGGCGGAAGATTCCCAATAATGAGGCAGATGGATGCACTGTGGATTCCATAGGACCTGTGATCCAGGGTGTGTTTGTCTTTTTAGGATTGCATATAAGTGCCGTCGGTCACAGTTTTGTGCACTTCTGAAAAGGACAACGCTGAACAGAGGCCAGATGGAGTCCACAGTAATTCTGCTGCCTCATTATAGTGAAAGGATCCATCAGGGGTTTCATCTGTCATGTCACTTGGAGATTTAGAGGGAAACCCCGAAGTAAGTGCTTAGCGTAGAGCGCAGAATAAATGTGACCATAAATGTTATGTACAGTGGGTACGGAAAGTATTCAGACTAGTGATGAGCGAACGTGCTCGGTAAAGCTCAGTACTCACAAGAGTATCGCTGCACTCGGCGAGCGCCGAGCATTTCCGGGATTGCTTGGCGGGAGTTCTGGCGCACGCCCTGCAGGGATTGTCTGCCATGCACTGTAATGCCGCAGCCATCTTGGTTGTGGTATTGCAGTGATTGGCTGGCCCCAGAGCGTCATCAGGTGTATAAGAGACCTGGCGCCGCCATGCTAGTCACAGTCTGCTCCGGAATTAGTGAGTGTAGGGAGAGCTGCTGCCGAGATAGGGTCGGATTTGGGGGTTTATAATGTAGTGTGGGTATACCATCAAAGAATACACAAACCCAGCAAAATCAATAGTCATTCTAAGGACTAATTACGGGGTATATAGATTGCAGTGCTAGGTAGGCAGGGAGTGTATGTGCGTATAAACATATCAGTGCAAGGCATGCACGCACTGTATGTGGGTATATAGATATCAGTACCAGGCAAGCATTGTATGTGGCATACTTCATTGCATATATCAAGAGGGTCGATTCTATTACTGTCTGCTGCTGCTGCCTATAAGTTATATTGACCGTATCTTTTTTATCCAATTTGCTTGTTGACACTGCAGAATACAGCCAGATTCTTTTCATAGTAAAGAGTGAAAATCCAGTTATTTTAAACGGTTTTGCCTGTCCCAGCCATCACATCTGAGTGCGCAAAAATTTCTGACATTTTTGTGGTACTGTTAAATTTTTTTGGAGTGTGTTATATAATTTCTTGATACTATATTTCTGGCCACAAAATATTTAGCTGCCAAAAAAATATTTAGGTATAGGGCAGATATTTTACACCGTGTTTTATCCGCCACACGGATCGCATATCATTGTGCTCAAAATTGTGCCATTTCAGGCCTCCATAGAATTTTTTTGTAGTGTCATAGCCAACTTTGTGACAAAATTTAGCTAGAACAAAAAAAAATACAGGCCAGATATTTTAAAGTGGGTTATCTCAGTCACACGTCTCATTTATCTGTGGGCTACAAATGGTGGCATTTCAGGCCTGCATCAAACTGTTTTTCCTGTGTCTTACCCTAGTTCTATACACTAATGTGCAGGAAAAAAACAAAAATACAGTACAGACCATATATTTGAAAGTGGGCTGTTTCCGTCAGACACCTCATCTATCTGTGGGCTACAAATTGTAGCATTTCAGGCCTCCATTCCACTGTTTCTGCTGTTTGTTACGATAGTTTAATACACTATTTTGGGGTGAAAAATACAGGCCACATATTGAAGAGTATATCCAACTATACCAGACCTAAATTAATGGCACCTCCTACCATAAACTACATCCAAAAAGATAATGGAAGCATATAGTCATAAAATACAATATTTTATTAGTGTCAAAAGACAAAAAATAAAAACATATATAAAAAAAAGATGTACAGTCATGGCCAAAAGTTTTGAGAATGACACAAATATTATATCTTCACATGATCTGCTGCCCTCTGGTTTTTATGTGTGTTTGACAGATGTTTTTATCACAGACAGAAATATAATTGCAAACATATGAGTAACAAAAGCTTATATTGACAGTTAGAATGAGTTAATGCAGAAAGTCAATATTTACAGTGTTGACCCTTCTTCTTCAGGACCTCTGCAATTCTCCCTGGCATGCTCTCAATCAACTTCTGGACCAAATCCTGACTGATAGCAGTCCATTCTTGCACAATCAATGCTTTCATTTTGTCAGAATTTTTAGGTTTTTGTTTGTCCACCCGTCTCTTGATGATTGACCACAAGTTCTCAATGGGATTAAGATCTGGGGAGTTTCCAGGCCATGGACCCAAAATCTCTATGTTTTGTTCCCTGAGCCATTTAGTTATCACATTTGCTTTATGGCAAGGTGCTCCATCATGCTGGAAAAAGCATTGTTGATGGCCAAACTGCTCTTGGAGGGTTGGGAGAAGTTGCTCTTGGAGGACATTCTGGTATCATTCTTTATTCATGGCTGTGCTTTTAGGCAAGACTGTGAGAGAGCCGATTCCCTTGGCTGAGAAGCAACCCCACACATGAATGGTTTCAGGATGCTTAACAGTTGGCATGAGACAAGACTGGTGGTAGCGCTCACCTTGTCTTCTCCGAATGAGGCGTTTTCCTGATGTCCCAAACAATCGAAAAGGGGATTCATCAGAGAAAATAACTTTACCCCAGTCCTCAGCAGTCCACTGCCTGTACCTTTTGCAGAATATCAGTCTGTCCATGATGTTTTTTCTGGAGAGAAGTGGCTTCTTTGCTGCCCTCCTTGAGACCAGGCCTTGCTCCAAGAGTCTCCGCCTCACAGTGCGTGCAGATGCACTCACACCTGCCTGCTGCCATTCCTGAGCAAGCTCTGCACTGCTGGTAGCCCGATTCCACAGCTGAAACACTTTTAAGAGACGGTTCTGGCGCTTGCTGGTCTTTCTTGGGCGCCCTGGAGCCTTTTTGGCAACAATGGAACCTCTCTCCTTGAAGTTCTTGATGATGCGATAGATTGTTGACTGAGGTGCAATCTTTCTAGCTGCGATACTCTTCCTGTTAGGCCATTTTTGTGCATTGCAATGATGACTGCACGTGTTTCTTTAGAGATAACCATGGTTAACAGAAGAGAAACAATGATGCCAAGCACCAGCCTCCTTTTAAAGTGTCCAGTGGTGTCATTCTTACTTAATCATGACAGATTGATCTCCAGCCATGTCCTCATCAACACCCACACCTGTGTTAATGGAGCAATCACTGAAAAGAGTTAGCTGGTCCTTTTAAGGCAGGGCTGCAATGATGTTGAAATGTGTTTTGGGGGATAAAGTTCATTTTCTAGCCAAATATTGACTTTGCAAGTAATTGCTGTTAAGCTGATCACTCTTTATAACATTTTGGAGTATATGCAAATTGCCATTAGAAAAAGTGAAGCAGTAGACTTTGTAAAAATTAATATTGTGTCATTCTAAAAACTTTTGGCCATGACTGTACACACAAATACTCATAAAAGGTATGAATATAATACAGAAACACAGTGTTCAATATTTAACACAGATCATCTAACTTCGTATACAGATGTTCTGTTACCCAAACAGCAATAAATGCTAGTGCATAATAATATTTATAAACATTCCATGAAGCAAAAACCAATTATAATGCTACTAGGTTAATTACCACCAATATAAAGTGCTTTATTGCATAATTTCTCATAAGGAATAAATATTTCCAAGTATTATATAAATGTCTACACAGCACATATATCAGCGGTACAGAATATCTAAGTATGATAATATAAGTAGTCTATTCTAATATGTACAGTCATGGCCAAAAGTTTTGAGAATGACACAAATATTAATTTTTACAAAGTCTACTGACTCACTTTTTCTAATGGCAATTTGCATATACTCCAGAATGTTATAAAGAGTGATCAGCTTAACAGCAATTACTTGCAAAGTCAATATTTGGCTAGAAAATGAACTTTATCCCCCAAAACACATTTCAACATCATTGCAGCCCTGCCTTAAAAGGACCAGCTAACCTCTTTTCAGTGATTGCTCCATTAACACAGGTGTGGGTGTTGATTAGGACATGGCTGGAGATCAATCTGTCATGATTAAGTAAGAATGACACCACTGGACACTGGAGGCTGGTGCTTGGCATCATTGTTTCTCTTCTGTTAACCATGGTTATCTCTAAAGAAACACGTGCAGTCATCATTGCAATGCACAAAAATGGCCTAACAGGGAAGAGTATCGCAGCTAGAAAGATTGCACCTCAGTCAACAATCTATCGCATCATCAAGAACTTCAAGGAGAGAGGTTCCATTGTTGCCAAAAAGGCTCCAGGGCGCCCAAGAAAGACCAGCAAGCGCCAGGACCGTCTCTTAAAAGTGTTTCAGCTGCGGGATTGCGCTACCAGCAGTGCAGAGCTTGCTCAGGAATGGCAGCAGGCAGATGTGAGTGCATCTGCACGCACTGTGAGGTGGAGACTCTTGGAGCCATGCCTGGTCTCAAGGAGGGCAGCAAAAAAGCCACTTCTCTCCAGAAAAAACATCATGGACAGACTGATATTCTGCAAAAGGTACAGGCAGTGGACTGCTGAGGACTGGGGTAAAGTTATTTTCTCTGATGAATCCCCTTTTCGATTGTTTGGGACATCAGGAAAAGACAAGGCGAACGCTACCACCAGTCTTGTCTCATGCCAACTGTTAAGCATCTTTAAACCATTCATGTGTGGGGTTGCTTCTCAGCCAAGGGAATCGGCTCTCTCACAGTCTTGCCTAAAAACACAGCCATGAATAAAGAATAGTACCAGAATGTCCTCCAAGAGCAACTTCTCCCAACCCTCCAAGAGCAGTTTGGCGATCAACAATGCCTTTTCCAGCGTGACGGAGCACCTTGCCATAAAGCAAAGGTGATAACTAAATGGCTCATGGAACAAAACATAGAGATTTTGGGTCCATGGCCTGGAAACTCCCCAGATCTTAATCCCATTGAGAACTTGTGGTCAATCATCAAGAGACGGGTGGACAAACAAAAACCTAAAAATTCTGACAAAATGAAAGCATTGATTGTGCAAGAATGAACTGCTATCAGTCAGGATTTGGTCCAGAAGTTGATTAAGAGCATGCCAGGGAGAATTGCAGAGGTCCTGAAGAAGAAGGGTCAACACTGCAAATATTGACTTGCTGCATTAACTCATTCTAACTGTCAATATAAGCTTTTGTTACTCATATGTTTGCAATTATATTTCTGTCTGTGATAAAAACATCTGTCAAACACACATAAAAACCAGAGGGCAGCAGATCATGTGAAAATATAATATTTGTATCATTCTCAAAACTTTTGGCCATGACTGTACAACCATCACATATGAATAAATTTGAAAATGGCTAATAGTATATAAAAGAAATGGATCATATCAGCAAATACCACCTCACATATACAATGCAAAGTTGCATAAGGTCAGTCAAAAAGACTGTACCTACCAATGTAAATATCATCACTAGTGTGGCACAAAATATAACACATAGTTGCTAGAAAGAATCCATTTCACTATGATGTGCATACAAACAATCATGTGTTAAAGAACATATACAACCTTAAAGAGTAGGCTGAGATCCCCGATGCACATATTGAAGAGTGTGGTATCTCCATCAGACGCCTCATCTATCTGTGGGCTACAAATTGTAGTTGTAGCATTTCAGGCCTCCATTACACTGTTTTTGCTGTCTGTTACCCTAGTTCAATACACTATTTTGGGGTAAAAATTAAAAAATACAGGCCACATATTGAACAGTGTGATATCTCCATCAGGCGCCTCATCTATCTGTGGGCTACAAATTGTAGCATTTCAGGCCTCCATTACACTGTTTTTGCTGTCTGTTACCCTAGTTCAATACACTATTTTGTGTTAAAAAATAAAAAAAAATACAGCCACATATTGAAGAGTTGGATTCTGTCAACGCCTCACCATCTTGGACTCCAAAATTTGTAGCATTCAGGCCTCCATTCCACAGTTTTTACCCTATTATTGACACCAATTGAAAAAAGTCATCCAGACTTTTAAAGTGTGTTTTTCCTGCAAAAGGGGAAACATCTGTGTTTCTCCCAAATTTCAGCCATTTGTATAAACTTGAAAATTTTGTACTCCATTTAAAATGGGCAAGGCATGGGGAATTGGATGTGATGGGCTGCAGAGGCCGGGGCCCGGGGCAAGCTAAAATTTGTGGCACAACAAACACCCAATCTTCTCGCATGAGATTTCAGCCCGTTTTCCGGGGGGAAACCCCAAACAGCACTATTAAACCAGACAGTGTAAAAAGGGCAGTTGGTTGGATAGCGGAAATGCTCCACCACTTTGCTACCACCACCACACCCTGCTTCCACACGATCAAGGTGAGTAGCCGGAGCGGGACCGCACATTTTCCCCCTGATCCCCTCCTCCTGCCATGCGATGCCTGGGGGGCACTTGGACACCCCGAAGAGCTTTCACTTTTCTATTTATAGTTCGAGCCCTCCCCCGGGGTCCATTGAAGGGGGGAAAAAATGAAGGGCATGTAGCATGCCCAAATATTTGAGCAGCCACGTTCACACAAGGCGACAGTGGGAACGTGTCACAACGGGTGATGAGAGGGACTCAATTGCCAGAAAGTAAAGAGGAGGACCGGGGTGCGGAAGTGGAAGAGGAGGTGGTGGATGAAAGTAACGACCCAATCGGGCAGGACATGCAGAGCGAGGACAGCAGCATACGGGGGGGGGAAGCGTAAAACCCAGAACTAGCAGAAGAACACTGCGGGTCGCAGACAGAAGCTCCATAATAAAGGGGCCCCATAAGATGCCCATAAATAATAACCCCATAGTGCTCTAGTAATGATGGGGCCCCCTATATGTTTTTTTCCCTGTATGATGAACCCCCTATAATGCTCCAAAATAAGGTCCCCCTATATAATGCTCCTAATAATGGGCTCCATGGATGCTCCATATATAATGTGCCCAATGATGGCCAATTAAGGGCCCCTTGATGTTCCTATATGATGGCCCCTGAGTGCTCCTGTATAATGGGCCCCTTATTTCCCGGATGATGGGCCCCCTATATAATTCCCAGTGTAAATCTCCCATTTTTTTTGCTCCAACCTTTAAAAAAATCTTAGTTATTACCGTTAACGGGGTTTTTTCTCCGCGCCACGGAAGAGGGACCGCCCTTTTGGAACGGAAAAACCCAATACAAAAGGGGCCCCTCTCCCGCACGTTGGATTTTAGACAAAGGGACCACCAAGGTTAAAAGGATCAGCAAAAAATTCATACCAGTTTTGGGGAAATTTTTTATTTCTGTGGACATAAAGGGGAAAATGCACATCGGGGCGTCATGGACTTGAAAAATACCCTTTGGGGAAGTAAAATTTATTAACGCCCTCAGCCTGGGGAATTGCAGGGTAAAACTACTTAGGGAGGATACAGCCCAACCCCTTATCCGAAAGAAACGAGGAAGCCCCAAATTAACCCCATAATGAGTGTAAAACGGGTGGGAAGGGGCCCCCCGTACCCTTCTATCGGTAAGGGCTCGCCCTGAATCGCCCCCTCTGGGGGGAATGGCCCTTAGCCCTCGGTCCGTTGCCCCTCGGGTTATCCGAAAATTGCTTCCCTAATCCCCCCGGCCAAGAGTTTTTGTTATTTCGCCTTTTTTAATTCCCCAAAAGGGCAAAAAAATGCTTTTTCCCTTTTTTTATGGGCGTGATGAAAAAATTGCGGAGACATCTTCAACATCAAAGCTGGTTTATTTTTTTGATTAGTGGATTAGGGGGAAAAAAGGAAGGGGAAAATTTTTGTTTTCTAAAAAGCGGAAGCCCTTAGGAGTATCCGGGATCGCCAATTTTCCTGTCTCCAGGACCCGATTTTAAAAACCCCCCTCGACACAGATATACCCCCTCCCCTAAACCCGGGGCCCAACTGACCAGGACGGGTGACGTAAGGGATCAGGGAGCTAATGCCGCCGGGTGTCACTGAATCCGCTACACCCGGGACCGTGGTGGGGGGCGATCCCGGCCGTCCCCGGGCCTTAACCCCCCGGCAACCGTGAAAAATGATGCGGTGACCGGGGGCACGGGGGAGCTCGCGCGGAGGGGGCCCCCCTTGGAGCCCCCCGAGCCCCAAACACCTGTGACGGTGTTTGAGGGGTTTTCCCCCGGCCTGGGGAGGGGTTTCCTCATGCCGTGGAGCAGGGGAAAGCCGCAGCTATCCTGTGCGACCTGGTGTAAGGGGCAAGTCACACCCGGATCTGACATTTACGTGATTTTCCCCCCTGGGCAAATTTAAAAAGTGAAAAAAAAAAAAAAAAACATGTAAAAAAAAAAAATATTTTTCCCCAAAAAATTCTTTTTTTTTCCCGTAAATAAAAAAAAAAACAAAAAAAAATAAAAATTTTGGGGCGCAGCGTCCCTTAAAAGGACCCCCCCTATAAAAATGTCCCCCAGTTCCCCCCCTTTTGTGAACCCCCTTTAAAAATAAAATAAAAAAAAACAAAGCAAAAAAAAATGGTTATCATCAAACCCCGACAAAAAGTGGAATAAACGCGTCAAAAAGAGGGGTATAAAAAACACTTACCGCTGAAAAAATCATCTTGTCCCCAAAAAAAGAGCCCAACGAATATCGCGAAAAAAAAAAAAAAGGGTTTAGTCGCAGAAAAGCAATGCAAAAATAATTATTTTTATATAAAATTGTTTTTATTCTATAAAAGGGACCAAAACATAAAAAAAAATTATAAATGAGGTATGGCCTTTTAAAAATTTTTGACCCCAAAAAAAAAAAATGTTTATCTTTTAACCCCCGCAGAAAAGGTATAAACGCCCC